>CAMQQG010000198.1:0-39530 GCA_947034895.1 Rhytidiadelphus loreus | reverse complement strand
GGGTCGGCAACAGCAATGTGACGGTGCTCAGCAACGGCAACTACGTCGTCGCCAGCAGCAACTGGATGAACGGCAGCACGGCCAATGCCGGCGCGGCGACCTGGGGCAGCGGCAGCGCCGGCGTGCGCGGCGCCGTCAGCAGCAGCAATTCATTGGTCGGCAGCAACGTCGGCGACTACGTCGGCAACGCGGGCGTCGCGGCGCTGACGAACGGCAACTACGTCGTTGGCAGCTACAGCTGGAAGAACGGCAGCGTGGCAGCTGCCGGCGCAGCGACCTGGGGCAACGGCGGCACCGGAACGAGCGGCGCCGTCAGCAGCGGCAACTCGCTGGTCGGCAGCAACGCGAGCGACAACGTCGGCCAGCAGGTGGTGCCACTCGCCAACGGCAACTACGTCGTCGTCAGCAGCAACTGGAAGAACGGCAGCGTGGCCGGTGCCGGCGCGGTGACCTGGGTCAACGGCGGCGCCAGCACGAGCGGCGCCGTCAGCAGCAGCAATTCGCTGGTGGGCAGCACTGCCAGCGACGTGGCCGGCAACGGTGGCGTCACGGCGCTGAGCAACGGCAACTACGTGGTCGTCAGCAGCAACTGGGACAACGGCAGCGTGGCCGATGCCGGCGCGGTGACCTGGGGCAGCGGCAGCAGCGGCATCAACGGGGCCATCAGCAGCAGCAATTCGCTGGTGGGCAGCACCGCCAGCGACCAAGTGGGCAACAACGGCATCACGAGCTTGAGCAACGGCGACTATCTCGTCCGCAGCCGCAACTGGGCCAACGGCAGCAGCAGCAATGCCGGCGCGGTGACCTGGGGCACCGGCAGCTCCGGCATCAGCGGTGCGGTCAGCAGCAGCAACTCGCTGGTCGGCAGCAACCCGAGCGACCGTGTGGGCAGCGGCGGGGTCACGCTGCTCGGCAACGGCAACTACGTCGTCGTCAGCAGCGCCTGGAAAAACGGCAGCGCGGCCAACGCCGGCGCGGTGACCTGGGGCAGCGCCACGACCGGCGTCAGCGGCGCCGTCAGCAGCAGCAACTCGCTGGTCGGCACCACCGCCAGCGACGCGGTCGGCGGCAGCGGCGTCGGGGCGCTGAGCAACGGCAACTACGTCGTCAGCAGCGGCAGCTGGGCCAACGGCAGCGCCGCCTACGCCGGTGCGGTGACCTGGGGCAACGGCAGCACCGGCACGAGCGGCGCGGTCAGCAGCAGCAATTCGTTGGTCGGCAGCAGCACCAACGACAGCGTCGGCGGCAATGGCGTCAAGGTCTTGAGCAACGGCAACTACGTCGTCGGCAGCCCGTATTTCCACAATGGCGGCCTGACGAGCGCCGGCCTGGTTTTCACGGCTGATGGCAGCCAGGCCGCTGCCGGCGTGCTGGCCGGCTTCCCGCCCGGCCCGGCCCAGGGCATCTACACCCCGGCGCAGGTGGCCGCGCTCGCCACCGCCGGCACCACCACCACGCTGTCGGCCACCAACAACGTCACCGTCAACAGCGCGGTGACGGTCGACGGCACGCTCAAGCTGATCGCCGGCAACCGGCTGATCCTGAACGCCGGCATCACCTCGAACGCCACCGGCACGGCGCTGGTGCTGTCCGGCACCGGCCTCACCAACAACTTCGGCGCCAGCGCGCTGTCCACACCGAACGGCCACTGGCAGGTGTGGACGTTGGACTACCAGAACGACGTCCGCGGCGGCCTCGCCTACGACTTCAAGCAGTACGGCGCCACTTACGGCACGAGCAGCGCACTCGGCAGCGGCAATGGGCTGCTCTACCGGACAAGTCCGTCGCCCACCGCCAGCCTGAGCGGGACGGCCAGCAAGGTCTACGACGGCACGGACGTGGCGCCGCTCGGCGCCTTGAGCGTGACCGCAAGCGGCGCTGTCGACGGCGACAGCATCACCGTCGCCGTGGGTTCGGCCAGCTTTGCCGACAAGAACGCCGGCAGCGCGAAAACCGTGACGGCCACAAACCTGAGCGTCGTTGGCTCCAATGGCGCCGCCACGGTCTACGGCTACAGCCTGGGCAGCAACAGCATCAGCGCCGCCGTCGGCACCATCGACAAGGCGACGCTCGGCATCGTCGGCTTCTCCGTCGCCAACAAGGTCTACGACGGGTCGACGATGGCCAGCCTCAACGGCGGCATGCTGACCGGGATGGTCGGCTCGGAGCTGCCGAGCCTGAATGCGACCGGCATCACTTTCGACACCAAGGATGTGGGCAGCGGCAAGACCGTTACCGCCACGGGCCTCTCACTGGGGAACTCCGGCAGCACACTGGCGAGCAACTACCAGCTCGGCGCGGGCGGCAGCCTGACGAGCATCACCGCCACGGCGTCGATCACGCCGAAGACGCTGACGCTGACCGGCCTGACGGCCGCCGACAAGGTCTACGACGGCAGCACCGCGGCGAACTTCACGGGCACCGCCACGCTCGCCGGCGTGGCTGGCGGCGACACGGCCAAGGTGGCGCTCACCGGCCCGGTCGTCGGCACGTTTGCGGACAAGAACGTCGGCACGGCGAAGACCGTCACGCTGTCGGCCTTGGCCATCGGCGCAGGCGCAGGCGGGAACGAATCGGCCAACTACGTGCTGGCCGCGCCGGTCGCGCAGAGCGCCAATATCACGGCCAAAGCGATCACGGTCGCGGCCGCGGCGTCGAACAAGGTCTACGACGGCAGCACCTCGGCCGTCGCGACGCTGTCGAGCAGCGGCGTGGTCGGCGGCGATGCGGTTGTCTTCAGCGGCAGCGCCGCCTTCGCCGACAAGAACGTCGGCACGGCCAAGGCGGTCAACGTCAGCGGCATCACCGCCAGCGGCGGCGATGTTGGCAACTACAGCCTGACCAACACCACCGCCGCCACGACCGCGGACGTGACGGCCAAGGCGATCACCGTTGCCGCCGTCGGGATGAACAAGGTCTACGACGGCACGACCTCCGCCTCGGTCGGCTTGTCGAGCAACGACGTGGTCAGCGGCGATGCGGCCGCGTTCTCCGGCACGGCCGCCTTCGCCGACAAAAACGTCGGCATGGCCAAGACGGTCAACGTCAATGCGATCGCCGCCAGCGGCAACGATGCCGGCAACTACAGCCTGAGCAACACCAGCGCTGTCACGACGGCCGACGTGACGGCCAAGGCGCTCGCCGTCGCATTGACCGGCACGGTGAGCAAGGTGCAGGACGGCAGCACGGTCGCCGTGTTGACACCGAGCAACTTCCAGACGACAGGCTGGATCGCCGGCGAAGCCGCGGACATCACCGCCAGCGCCGGTCAGTACGACAGCGCCGCGGTCGGCTCCGGCAAGACGGTGACAGTGACGGTCGCATCGAGCGATTACCGCGCCGGTTCGGGCACGGTGCTGTCGAACTACAGCCTGGCAAACGGGCCGGTATCCGGGGCGGTAGGGGTGATCAGTGCGGCACCTGCACCTGCACCTGCACCAGCACCAGCACCAGCACCTGCACCCGCACCCGCACCCGCACCCGCACCCGCACCCGCACCCGCACCCGCACCCGCACCCGCGCCCGCGCCCGCGCCCGCACCCGCACCTGCACCTGCACCTGCACCCGCACCCGCACCTGCGCCTGCGCCTGCACCGGCCACCAGCTCGGCATTGGCGGCAGCGGTCACCAGCAACCCCGGCCTGCCGAGTGGCACGAGCGTCGTCGCCGGCTTCGGCTCGGCGCCGATCGAGATGGCGAGCCCGGTGCCCGTCGATGGCAGCGTTCAGTCAACGGCCGCTGGCCTGACCTTGGCGCCGGTGGAGACGAGCACCACAACCACGACGACCACCGACGGCACCGCCCCGAAGTCGACTGCCTCCAAGGAGAAGAAGACCGTCGCCGCCCCGAGCACTGACACCGCCCCGGTGGTGATCCAGCGCCGCGTCTTCAGCATCGACGACGGCGGCATCCGCCTGCCCGACGGCGTGAAGTCGGAGAACTGATCCGGCATGCGACCGCACTTCCAAACGACAACAAAATCCTCCATGAAGAAGCTCCCGCTGCGCCTCGGCGCCCTCTCCGCCAGCCTGGCGCTGGCCTGGCCCGCCCTCGCCCAGACGGCCCCCGACGCCGGCCAGATCCTGCGCGAGTTGCAGCGCCCCGCCCCCGCCCAGCCCCCCGCCACGGCCACGCTGACGCTGCCCGCCGAAGCCGACATCACGCCCGACAACGGCCAGCGCTTCCCCGTCAAGGCGATCCGCATCGAAGGCGCGACGGTCATCCCCGCCACCGAGCTGCAGCCGCTGGTCGACAGTCTGGTCGGCACCTCGGCCACGCTCGGCGAGTTGCGCCTGGCCGCGCGCCGGGTCAGCCTCTACTACCGCGACCGCGGCTACCCGCTCGCCCGCGCCTACCTGCCGGCGCAGACCATCAATGACGGCGTCGTCACGGTGACGGTGCTCGAAGGCCGCTTCGGCAAGGCGACCGTCGACAACACCTCGGTGCTGCCGACGCCGCTGTTGGAGGCCTTCGCCTCCCGCCAGAACCCGGGCGGCGAGGCGGTGCGCGGCGAACGCACCGACCGGGCGCTGCTGCTGCTGGCCGACCTGCCGGGGGCCGGTGCCGTCAACGGCAGCCTGCGGCCGGGGCAGGAGGTCGGGAGTTCGGACCTGACGATCAAGGTCGACGCCGGCAAGCGCGTCGAAGGCGATGTCAGCGTCGACAACAGCGGCAACCGCTACACGGGGGAAGACCGGGTCAGCGGCCATGTCGCGGTCAACAGCCCGTTCGGCATCGCCGACCGGATCGACCTGCGCTCGACGGTGAGCGACGAACGGCTCGCCTATGGCCGCGCCGCCTACGACGCGCCGCTCGGCAGCGACGGCCTGCGCGCGGGGGCGGCGCTCTCGACCAGCCGCTACCAGCTGGCGCGCGAGTTCGCGAGCCTGGACGCGACCGGCACGGCGCGCAGCGGCAGCGCCTTCGCGAGCTACCCGGTGCTGCGCGGGCTGGAGCGCAACCTGTGGCTCTCGGGCAACCTGGAACGCCGGCTGCTGAAGGACGACGTGCGCTCGACATCGACCGAGACGAAGAAGTCGGCGAACGTCGCCAGCGTCGACGTGTACGGCGACCTGCTCGACTCGCTCGGCGGCGGCGGCCTCAACAACTGGCGGGTCGGGCTGGTCGCGGGCTCGCTGCAGATCGGCTCACCCACGGCGCTCGCAGCGGATGCGCAAGGCCCGCGGACCGAGGGCCGCTACACGAAGCTGCAGGCGAATGTGTCGCGCCTGCAGACGATCACGCCGACGCTCGCGCTGTCGGCATCGGTCGCCGGGCAGCTCGCCGACAAGAACCTCGATTCGTCGGAGAAGTTCGTGCTCGGCGGTGCCTACGGCGTGCGCGCTTATCCGCAGGGCGAGGGCACGGGCGACGAGGGCTGGCTCGCGAACCTGGAACTCCGCCAGACGGTGCTGCCGAACGTGCAGGCGGCCGCGTTCTTCGATGCGGGGCATGTCACCGTCAGCCACGATCCATACGCAGCCGGACCGTCGTCGCAGATGCTGCGGGGCTACGGCCTCAGCGGCTCGGCGGTCTGGGGGCCGGCCAACGTCAAGCTGACCGCCGCCTGGCGCGATGGTCAGGCCGCCACCACGGCGCCGGACAAACGGCCGCGGCTTTGGCTGCAGGCGGGGTGGCGGTTCTAAGGGTGGCGCGGGCGGCAGGGGCCATTGCGTCCTGGACGACCGGGTTCAATAACGGTGATGCTGACCCTGCAGATATCGTGGGCCGCACTGTCACGTCTCCGGGGGGCGTGGTTTTCGCGCTGACTTTTCACGTCAGGCGATGAGCGCTTCCATGCCCTTGGCCTCAACCAGCTGGAGCAACTTGGCCGCTGCACCGCCGGGGTGTTTGCCCGCCACGGGCGACTCCCACTTCTGTACGGTCGACACGCTCACGTTCAGGAATGCGGCGAAGACCGCCTGGCTCATCTCGGCGATGGTCGTTCGGATGGTGAACACGCGCTCCGGCGTGTACTCGGGCGGCTCGACGCAGAGCGCTCGAACCTTCGCCATGTTCGGCTTCGACATGACGCCGTAGCCGTTGAGCCCCTCCGCGGTTTCCAGCAATTCCCGCAGCATGCGGACTTCTTCACTCGTCTTTTTTGGCATTGCAAATCTCCTTCAGCTTGCCATCCGAGATCAACACGTCCAGTTGTTCAACTGTCTGATGATGCAGGCCATCGGCAATGGCCTTGGCCGCGGCGACCAAACGGACGCACCCAAAAAAAAGCGGGCCCCGAAGGACCCGCATCAAGACACATCGACTGTGCCAGGAGGAGACAAGCAAGAAATCTGTGCGAGAACTCAGGACGGCGGACAAGGCGATGAACCGATCTCCGCCCGCCCGGGGATGTTTCAGTGCATGGCCTCGGCCTTCGAGGCCACCTTGATCGAGCCGGCGGCGCTGCCCTTGCCGGCGCGGGCCGGGGGTGCGCACAGCCCGCAGACATAGTGCTTCGAGATCTCGTGTGGGTGGCTGACGAAATGGCCGCCGCATTTGGAGCATTTGGTCATCGTCAGCATGCCGTTGTCGACGAACTTGACGAGGCGCCAGGCGCGCGTCACCGAGAGCAGCGGCTCCAGGCCCTGCGCCTGCGTCTGCTCGAGATAGAGCTGGTAGGCCTTGATGACGGTGTCGATCTCGTCCATCTCGGCGACCTTGTTCAGGTACTCGTGGATGTTCAGGAACAGCGACGAATGGATGTTCGGCTGCCAGGTCATGAACCAGTCGGTCGAGAACGGCAACTGGCCCTTGCTCGGCGACTTGCCGGCGACTTCCTTGTAGAGGCGCAGCAGGCGCTCGTACGACAGGTCGGTCTCCGACTCGAGCACCTGCAGGCGGGCGCCGAGGTTGATCAGGGTCACGGCGCGGCTGATCTGCTTGGCTTCGGTGAGGATGCTCTTGGTGCGCATGGTCTGTTCCTGGCTTGTTGTTTTTGTCGGCTCAGGCGGCTTCTTGATGGCGGCCGGCCATCAGGATGCTGGCATGCAGGCGCGAGGTGGTGTCGTTGGCGGCGGCGCCCTTGCCGTGGTTCGTCAGCAGCCCCCAGACCATGTCGTCGTCCATGCGGAAACGGCAGAGCAGCGTGTTGCCGGAAGCGATCTTCATCATCTGCGCCGACGTCAACATCGCGATCATCGCGGCGCTTTCCTCGCTGACGCCGAGCCGAAAGAGCGCCTGGTCCTTGTCGGCACGGATCAGGCTCTGCGCCAGCATCAGGTACGACAGGTTGGCTTCGCGAATTTCGGTGAGAACTTGGTCTGCGGTCATGGTGTCTGCTCCGGGGGTCGAGGTATTTGGGGGACTTGAGCGTTGCCGTGTGAATCAACGTGAAGAAATTGTGATCTTTGAAAGCAAGCCCGGACATCAGGCCAACTCTGTCACGCGGGTCCCCTTTGCCTCCCGGCCTTGTCAGGCAAACACCTACACGGCCGCGGCGCCTTGTCGGCTCGTCATCGCCAAAAGCGAGATGCCGTTGAAGAACCAGAGGCCGTCGAGCGTCCACGGCGTGTATTTCGCGATCACGTTGGAGAGCGTGTAGGGCGTGTACCAGCAGTTGTGATCGGGATGAACCACCTCGACGAAGGTCTCGCTCGCTTCGAGATAGTCGAAATGACGTGCATGGCACTGGTAGGCGTCGGGGACGGTGATGGCGAAGTGCGGCGCGCGCAAGGCATGCAGCTCGGCGAGGAAACCGCCCACGTCCGCCACGTGTTCCATCACTTCGGGCACGAGGATCAGGTCGTAGTCGTCCGTCACATCGGCGAGCCGCGAGTAGAGCCGGCCGCGGGTGTGCGGCGCCAGCCCGGCGAGCGCTTCCGCATGCACATCGAAACCGTCCAGTCGCGCGCAGTGCGGCTCGAGCGCCAGGTGCAGCGACGTCTTCGGGTCGGTGATCGGCCAGTCGGCGCAGCCGACGTGCAGCACCCGCAGCCCGGCGCAGATCGTGGCGAACACATCGAGCCGGCTGCGGCCGACCAGGTCGCGGCTGACCGGCAGCCGCTGCACGAAGTAAGGTGAATGGCGCGATTCGAGCGCCGACTGCACGGCCCCCTTCCCGGTGGCCGCGACGGGCGGTGCCGGCCCGCGCCGGCGCAGCAGCGGGCACCGGCGCCACCGCGCGGCCCGATTCGTCGAAGCGGCTCAGGTGCAGGGTGTCGTATGAGCGCTTCGTGCTGGCCCATTCCTGATGGGCGTAGACGGTGCCGGTGCCCTGGTAGCGCAGGCCGGAATAATGCTCGGGAATGAAGGTGTGGCTCGGCAGGATGTCGAGCCCCGCGTAGGCGTAGCGGCGGTAGGCGTTGGTCAGGCGCATCGGCCCGACGGTCTTCCAGGCCATGTCGTTCGTGACCGTCGGTTCGGCGAAGATGTCGTTGACGATCTGACCGACGAACGGGTTGTCTTTTTCGCAGGCGAAGTAACCGGCGGCGATCAGTCCCGGCCGCGCGACCTCGCTTTCCCAGCAGGCGAAGGCTTCGGACTCGAGCAGCGAATCGTCGAGCGGCCGCAGGCAGATGCTGTCGGCGTCGACGACGAAACCGCCTTCGTTGTAGAGGATCTCCCAGCGCATCATGTCGGCGACGCCGTTCAGTTCGCGCTTGGACATCTCGCGCATGTGCGGCGCGTTGACCCATTCGTGGTCGACCAACGAGTCGTTGCCCCAGATCTTCAGTTGCCAGTCGGGGTTGTGCTCGGCCCAGGTGCGGATGCAGTTGTCGGGGCGCTTGCTCTCGTCGCCGACCCAGATGAAATGGAGCGTCTTCGGAATCATCGGCGGGGGTCCTTGAGGTCGGCGGCACGTTCTTGGCGAGGGCCGCGCAGGTGGTCGGGGGGCAGGCCTTGCGACCAGCGCTCGGCCATCGCCCGCAGCAGGTCGCCGAAGTCGCGGGTGTAGCCGGCACTGTCGAAGAGCGGCGCGGTGTCGCGGGCCCGGAGAAGATGCTCGCGGAGCTGCTGCCGCCGCGGTGCATCGGCGGCGAGCGCCAGCACCTCGCGTTCGTAGTCGGCGAGGCTCGTGCAGGCGAGCTCGGGCAGGCCGACCGCGTCGAGCAGGCTCGCCGCGACGCGCGAGGCGAAGCTCTCGCCCGAGCAGGTCACAACCGGCACGCCGGCCCAGAGCGCGTCGCTCGCGGTCGTGTGGCCGTTGCAGGGCCAGGTGTCGAGGAAGATGTCGGCGAGTGCGAAGCGGCTGATGTGGCCGGCCATGCCGATCTTCGGCGCGAAGTGCAGCCGCGCCGGATCGATGCCGCGCGCCTCGGCCTCGGCGCGCAGCTGGGTCGGCGCACTGGCATTCCATTGCAGCAGCCACAGCACCGCGTCCGGCAACCGCTGCAGCAGCCCGCACCAGACGTCGAAGACCTCGGGCGACAGCTTGAACGGCTGGTTGAAGCCGCAGAGCACCAGCACGTCATCCGGCAGGCCGGCCTCCGCCCGGGTCATCGGCTGCGGCAGCGGCCGCTGCCGGTCGTTCGGCTGGTAGCAGCGCGGCATCAACGCCAGCTTCTCGCTGTAGTGCGGCGCGTGGGCCAGCGGCGAGACGATCTCGTCGCCGATGAAGTAGTCGATGAAGTCGGCGCCGGTGCTGCCGGGAAAGCCGAGGAAGCTCACCTGCACCGGCGCGGGGCGGTGGGCCATGATCCGCAGCCGGGTGTTGCGGGTGTGGCCCTTCAGTTCCACCAGCACATCGATTTCGTCGCGACGAATGCACTGCGCGACTTCCAGGTCGCTGAGTGCCGAGACTTCATGGAACCGGTTGCCGGCCCGCTTCAGGCGCTCGCGCATCGGCGTGCCGTCCTCCGGCCCGTGCGAATAGAGGTGAACGTCGAAGCGCCGGCGGTCGAGCATTTCGAACACCTCGGCCATCAGCACCGCGGTGGCATGCTGGTGGAAGTCGGCCGACACGAAGCCGACCCGCAGGCGGTCGGGCAAGGGCCGCGGCGCCACGGCGGCGAGCGGCGCGACGGCCTGGGTCACGAAGCGCACGCAGGAGCGCGCCACGCGCAGCTGCTGCGCCGCATCGGCGGTCAGCACCACCTGGGCGAACACGGCGGCCCACTGGGCGGCGTCCGGCGGCAGATCGGCCGCCAGACGAACGAGTGCGGCCAGGTCGTCGGTCGCATGCTGCCAGCGGCAGAGTTCGCGCTCGATGAAGGTCAAGAGCCCCTGCGCCGCGATGTTGCCGGGCCCGAGGCCGATCAGCAGTGCGGTGCGCAGGCATTCGGTCGCCTCCGATTTCATCCCGAGCGAGTCGAACGACAGCCCCAGCCGATAGTGCGACATGGCGTGCGCCATGTTGTCGCGCAGGGCGTCGAACAGCGCCACGACCGCCTCCCTGTGCCGCCCGGCGTTGAAGAGGGCCTCGCTCAGGTTCTGATGGAACTCGGTCGTCCGCGGGATCTCGGCGGGCTGCTGCAGCAGGCAGTCGGCCGATTCCGAAAAGCGGTATTGACGGTTCAGGCACTGGGCGGCGATGCTGCGTGCGAGCGCGTTGCCCGGCTCCCTGGCCAGCACGGCCTGGGCGCTGCGCGTCGCCTCGTCGAGACGTTCGTTCTTCAGCTGCGCGCGGGCCAGATTGAGCAGGTAGAGGGGGTCCTGCGGCTGCAGCCCGTTGGCCTTGCGGAACGCCAGCTCGGCCCGCGGCCAGTCTGCCAGGCCGCACAGATCGACCCCGCGTTGCCAGTGCCGATGGGCCTCGCGGGCGGCGGGGGGGTGGCGGGGCGGCCGGCTTCCGGTGCTTGAGCTGCATGAGCGATCGGCACCCAGGGGAGGTGCGGCTTGAAGGGGTGGGTCCGGGTCGCGACGAAGAGCAACGACTGGCGAACGGGCGTGGCCCACCAATTTTGAATCGGCGACGGCAGGTCGCAAACCGCGATATGGGCAGCAGTTCGTGCGCTGTTTCTGCAGGGCACCGCGGGGCGTGCCGAAACCCCCTCAGATCGCCCACCCGAAGCCGATAAAAGCCTGCGCTCTACCACGCTGTTCGGGCAAACGAAAAACTTTTTTTGCGGTGGAGACTCAAGTGGGCGCCCCGAGGCTCCGATAAGTTCTTCAACGGGGAAGAGCAATCGGAACCGGAGTCCGGGATCTGCGAAGAGATGCTTCGCGACGGGGAAACCATCCATTCCACCCGCGGAAATCGCAACGTGAATCGAGCCGGGCGCGCAGCAAGACATTCGTCTCGGCGAGTGTTTCGGTCAGGCAGATGAACAGCAGGAAGCAGCCAGGATTTTGCCCAAGGCTTTGCCGGCGCCCGTGCCGGGTGTCACCTCAACCGTTTAGGAGATTTTGAAATGTCCATGTCCATCAACACCAACCTCATCTCGATCGATGCCCAGCGCAATCTGAGCAAGTCGCAGATGTCGCTCTCGACCTCGATGCAGCGCCTCTCCTCCGGCCTGCGGATCAACTCGGCGGCGGACGATTCGGCCGGCCTGGCGATCTCGCAGCGCATGACCGCCCAGGTCAAGGGCATGAACGTGGCCATCCGCAACGCCAACGACGGCATCTCGCTGGTGCAGACCGCCGACGGCGCACTGTCGTCGGTCGGTGACAACCTGCAGCGGATGCGCGAACTCGCGGTGCAGGCCCTCAACTCCACCAACGGCTCCTCCGACAAGGACTCGCTCGACCAGGAGTTCCAGCAGCTCGGCTCGGAAATCAACCGCGTCATCGGCGGCACGACCTTCAACGGCGCCAGCATCCTGGCGGGTTCCGCGGGCGCACAGACCTTCCAGGTCGGTGCCAACACCTCGAACTACGACACCCTGACCATCAGCACGACCGACCTGTCGGCCGATGCGTCGATCAGCGCCGTCACCACCGCCCAACATCAACAGCACCAACACCACCACCGCGTCGCTGGACGCCGTCGTCAACGCCATCGACGATGCGATCAACGACATCAACAGCCAGCGGGCGGTGATGGGCGCCTCGCAGAACCGCTTCAACGCGGTCGTGACCAACCTGCAGAGCTCGGTCGAGAACCAGTCGGCCGCGTCGAGCCGCATCACCGATGCCGACTTCGCGACGGAAACCGCCAACATGTCGCGTGCCCAGATCCTGCAACAGGCCGGCACCGCGATGGTGGCGCAAGCCAACCAGTTGCCGCAGCAGGTTCTCAAGCTGCTGCAGTAAGCGAGTCCTGAGTTCCGCCACCTTCGTGTGGCCCTTTCGAGGCCCCGCCGGTTCGCCGGCGGGGCCTCGTTTCGTTGGTTCGAACTGGCCGCGTTGGTGCCGTCTTTTCGATCGATCGGCACCCTCAAGTGCCGCCCACAATGCCTCCAGCAAGTCCTTTTGCGGACCTGTTTTTCGGAAGCGGCGCAGGGCGTGCGCTTCAATGTCTTGCCACACCGGTCCTGCCGGAAGTCATTGATCTTGAGGATTTCACACCATGCCGTTGACGATCAACACCAACCTGATTTCGATGGACGCGCAGCGCAACCTGAACAGGTCGCAGTCGTCGCTGGCGACCTCGATGCAGCGGCTGTCGTCCGGATTGCGAATCAACACGGCAGCGGACGACGCCGCC
This sequence comes from Rhytidiadelphus loreus, assembly GCA_947034895.1. NCBI lineage: Eukaryota > Viridiplantae > Streptophyta > Bryopsida > Hypnales > Hylocomiaceae > Rhytidiadelphus > Rhytidiadelphus loreus. Next base: position 27,001 of record CAMQQG010000198.1, on the reverse strand, counting down.
GGCCTGGCGATCTCGCAGCGCATGACGACGCAGGTTCGCGGCATGAACGTCGCCATCCGCAATGCCAACGACGGCATCTCGCTCGCCCAGACCGCCGACGGCGCGCTCGCCTCGGTCGGCGACAACCTGCAGCGGATGCGCGAGCTGACGGTGCAGGCGCTGAACTCGACCAACAGCGGCTCGGACAAGGACTCGCTGAACCAGGAGTTCCAGCAGCTCAGCCAGGAAATCACCCGCGTCATCGGCGGCACGACCTTCAACGGTGCGAACATTCTGGCCGGCTCGGCGGGCGCGCTGATCTTCCAGATCGGTGCCAACACGACCATCAACGACACGCTCACCGTCACCACTTCCGACATGTCGGTCGACCCGACGATCGGTGCGGTGACGATGGCCTCCATCGACAGCATGAGCGACACCACTTCGCTCGACGGCATCGTCAACAGCATCGATGCGGCGATCGACGACGTCAACAGCCAGCGGGCGATCTTCGGCGCGACGCAGAACCGCTTCAGCGCGGTCATCACCAACCTGCAGACCTCGGTCGAGAACCAGTCGGCCGCCTCCAGCCGCATCACCGACGCCGACTTCGCGACGGAAACCGCGAACATGTCGCGCGCCCAGATCCTGCAGCAGGCCGGCACCGCGATGGTCGCGCAGGCCAACCAGTTGCCGCAACAGGTGCTGAAGCTGCTGCAGAGCTGAGGCAGTCGCGCGCAGGCGCCCGGAGGTCGACGGCTCAAGTCGGGCGCCCGCGCGCCGATAAAGACGTTCGGGGCATGCTCCGACCGTCTTTTTTCATTTTGGCGCGCGGCGGTGCGCCCCTTCACGGTTCGAAAGGCGAAACGCAATGAGCACGTCCATCAGCACGAGCGGCACCATCAGTTCCATCGGCATCGGCAGCGGCCTGGACGTGGGCTCGATCATCACCGGCCTGATGAAAGTCGAGCAGGCGCCGATGACCGACCTGACCACGAAGCACACCTCGATCACGTCGACGATCTCCTCCTTCGGCGCCATCCAGTCGGCCCTGTCGACCTTTCGCGACGCCGCCGCTGCGCTCGCCTTGCCGAGCACCTTCAACGCCACGGTCGGCACCTCGTCGGACTCGTCGGCCGCGACCTTGACGACGACGAGCAACGCCGCGCCGGGCGTCTACACGGTCGAGATCAGCAAGCTGGCGGCATCGCAATCGACGGTCAGCGGCACGCTCGCGTCGAGCAGCACGCTGGTCGGCGCCGGCACGCTGCACTTCGACCTCGGCACCTGGGCCTCCGGCAAGACCGCCTTCACCGCGCAGACAGGAAAGACCGGTGTCGACATCGCGGTGACGGCGACCGACACGCTCGCGACCCTCGCGGTGAAGATCAACGGCTCCAGCACCGGCGTGGCCGCCTCGGTCGTCAACGACGCCAGCGGCGCGCGGCTCGTCTTCACCTCGTCGACCAGCGGCACGGCGAACACCTTTCGCGTCACCGCGACCGACGCCGACGGCAACAACACCGACGCCGCCGGGCTCTCGGCCTTCGCCTACGACCCGGCCGGAGGCACCACGGCCACGGTCGTCAAGCAAGAAGCCGCAGACGCCAGCGCGACGGTCAACGGCGTCGACGTGACCTCGAGCACCAACACGCTCGCGAACGTCTTCAACGGCCTGACGATCAACCTCAGCAAGGCCGCGGTCGGCACGACGGTGCAGCTGACGGTGGCGCAGGACACGAGCGGCATCACGAAGTCGGTGCAGAGCTTCATCGACGGCTACAACGGCATCGCCTCGCTGCTCAGCACCGACCTGAAATACGACCTCGGCACGAAGGTCGCAGGGCCGCTCCAGGGCGACAGCACCGGGCGCGCGCTGCAGAACCAGTTGCGCAACCTCATCAGCGCTTCGTCGGGCGCGTCGACCGCGTTTTCGACCTTGTCCCAGGTCGGCATCCAGGTTCAGAAGGACGGCACGCTGAGCCTCGACAGCACCAAGCTGACGAGCGCGATGGCCAACCCGACCGAGCTGAAGAAACTCTTCACCGCCGTCGACCTCAACAACTCCGGCAACAACGGCATCGCGAACCAGCTGCGCACCTTCACCGACAAGGTGCTCGGCATCAATGGCATCGTGACGACGCGGGTGGCCGGACTGAAGACCAAGCTCGCCAGCAACGAGACCGACCAGAGCAATCTGCAGGACCGGCTCGACGCGACGCAGGCGCGGCTGACGGCGCAATATTCGGCGCTCGACAGCCAGATGGCCAGCATCAACGCGCTCAGCACCTACGTCACGCAGCAGATCACGAACTGGAACAAGAGCACCTCGTGATGCCCGCCGGGGCCGGTACGCCCCGCGCGGGGCGGCGCTGCCGCCGCCGCCGAAATGCTGGCACCACGCGATAAAAACTACCTCACGCGACTCTCAAGGCGCCGACGCGGAACACCGATAACTGCTTATTGCAGATCAAGAGAGCGCCCCTCACCATGTTTGCCCAGTCCCTTTTTTCGAACGTCTCCCAACGGCAGGCCGGCGCCTATCGGGATGTCCGCACCTCGACCGGTGTCGGCAGCGCCTCGGCGCATGGCCTGATCGGCATGCTCTTCGACGGCGCGCTCGAAGCCATCCTGGAAGCCCGCGGCGCGATCCGCAACCGCAACGTCGGCGCCAAGATCAAGGCCATCGGGCGCGCGATGCGCATCGTCGACGAGGGCCTGTGCGATGCGCTGGACGTCGAACAGGGCGGCAAGCTCGCGCAGGACCTGCATGCCCTCTATGGCTACATCACCGTGCGCCTGGCCCAGGCCAACCTGCACAGCGACGAGCTCGCGCTCGAGGAATGCAGCCGGCTGCTCGAGCCGCTGCGCCGCGGCTGGGCCGACATCGCCCCTGCGGCCGCCACCTGAGAAGATCTCATGCGAGTGCAAAAACGATCGCCCGCCAACGATTCCCTGGACGCCATGAACACCGCCCTGCTGCAGTACTACCAGGCCATCGAGCGTGCCAGCCAGGACATGCTGGACGCCGCCCGCGAAGGCAACTGGGACGAAGTCCTGAAGCTCGAGGGCGCCTGCGCGCTGCTCATTTCGCAACTGAAGCACCGCGCCGCCGAGACCTCGCTGGGCGCCGACGAGGCGCAGTTCAAGTCGCGCATCATGCAGCGCATCCTGGTCAACGACGCCGAGATTCGCCAGCTCGCCGAGCCCTGGCTGGACGACCTGGACGAGTTGCTCGCCAGTCGTTCGCAGACCATCCATTGACGTCATTACCCCCCGACACCAACGAACCCGCGAGCAGAAAATGGAAACGATGCCGATGCCACTGGACGGGATGCGCGGCGATGCGGACGGGCTCGACGAATTTCGAATCACCGCCCCGCGCGAGGTCGCGGCCATGCTGCGCCAGCTCTGCGACGGCAGCGTCCCGCTCCAGCTCGGCGGGAGCGGTGACGGCGGCAACGGCGTCCCGGCGACCCTCTGGAGCACCGACGTCGACCGCGGCTCGATCGGCTTTTCCGTCGACGCCGACGACCCGGTGCTGGCCATGCCGCTCGCGACGCTGCTGGAAGGCCAGGACGTGGTCGTCGTCGGCTACCTCGACGACGTCAAGATCCAGTTCGACGTCTCCGACCTCGTGCTCGTGCAAGGGTCCCGCGGCAGCACCGTCAAGTGCAGCTATCCGACCGAGATCTACCGCTTCCAGCGCCGCGGCGCGTTCCGCGTCCGGCCGATGCCGCGCAGCGCGCCGACAGCCCGGGTGCGGCACAGCGAGATCGCGGAAATGCAGCTCTCGCTGCGCCTGCTCAACGTCAGCATCGGCGGCTGCGCGCTCTTTCTTCCGGACGACGTGCCGCCGATGCGGCCGGGACAGGTGCTCAACCTGGTGCAGGTCGACCTCGATGCCGACACCCGGCTCAGCGTCAACCTTCGCCTGCAGCACGTCACGTCGCTGAATGCCGACGCCCACGGCGTGCGCCTCGGCTGCGAGTTCCTGCGCGCCGATGCGACGACGCTGCGGTCGCTGCAGCGCTTCATCGACCAGACCCAAAAACGCGGCAAGCTGTTGTCGCTCGACTGACTGGTTTACCGGGCAACGGGAATATGCAAAAGTTGGCGTCTGCACCGACACTCCTCTCAAGTTCGCGGCGACTCGTCCGATAGCCACTGAGGAGCTACCGTTTGCCCGATAGAAAGGAGCATGAGATGAGCATCTCTGGCATCAATGTCGCAAGTGCCACGACGCGCATTGCCGCGCCCGCCGCCACCAGCCCCACGACGGCAGCCACCACGGCTGCCCAGCGCCCGACTGCGCTCGATCCGACTCAGACCGAAGAAGCCGACAACAAGCCCGCCACGGTTCATTTCCCTTGGCTGAGCCGGCTGTCGGCTGGTCTGGAGGCCGCATCGAACAAGCGCGCGCCCTTTTCGACCCAGATCATGGGGGACAACCTGAACAAGCAGGCGTGAGGGCTTTTTTGCCCCGTTGCCTCCTGAGCCCGCGTTCGAGCGCGGCCTGACGTCGCCCCCCGCGCGGGTCGACCCTTTTCCGTGATCGGCAGCGACGCCGCACCGCCCGATCCGCACCGCGGCATCCGCGCGTTGCGGCAGATCGTCTCGCTGCTCGATGCGAACACGCCGCAAGCGGCCTTCGACTTGGCCCGGGAGACGATTGTCTCCGGTGAGGCCACCTCGCTCCTGCCCGATCTGTGTCACCTGGCCGGCGTCGCGGCGCACGCCCTCGGCGACTTCACGACAGCCGAGTCGATGTGGCGGCACGCGGTCGACGCCGATCCCCTTCAGGCCCCTGCGTGGCGGCATCTCGGCGAGTTGCTGGCCGCGCAGCTGCGCATCGACGACGCCATCGCCTGCCACCGCGCCGCGCTGGCCTTGCAACCGGATCAGGCGCCCGCCTGGGACCGGCTCGGGCTGCTGCTGATGCGCCTGCAGCAGCCGCTGGAGGCCGAGCCCTGCCACCGGCGAGCCCTCGAATTGACGCCCCTGGACCCGGCACCCCACACCCACCTCGGCTTCGCGCTCGAAGCGCAGGGCCGCTCGGAAGAGGCGGTCGAGAGCCATCGGCGCGCCCTCGCCTGCCAGCCGGACCATGCGTCCATCCACACCAACCTCGGCAACGTGTCCTGCGCTTTCTCGGCCGAACGAGCGATTCGGAATTCCACCATCGGCGGGCGATCGAACTGGCGCCGACGTTCGCCACGGCGCATTGCAACCTCGGCGTGCTGCTGGCCGACGAGCGCCGCGACGGCGAGGCCGAGTTGCTGCTGCGCCAGGCGATGGCGCTGCGGCCCGGCTACCCGCTCGCCCGCCTCAACCTCGGCTTCCTGCTGCTGGCCCAAGGCCGCTTCGACGAAGGCTGGCCGCTCCATGAAGCGCGCCACGACCCTGCCCTGCCCCATCACGGCATTCCGCCGCCGCCCTGGCCGATTCCGGCCTGGCAAGGCGAGCCGCTGGCGGGCCGGTCGGTGCTGGTCTGGGCCGAACAGGGCTTCGGCGACCAGATCCAGTTTTGCCGCTACGCGCCGCTGCTGAAGGCACACGGTGCCGGGCGGGTCACCCTCGTCTGCCAGCGGCCCCTGCTGGCGTTGTTCGACAGCCTCGCGGGCATCGACCGCCTGGTCGCCGCCGACGTTGTCGACAACGCCTTCACGACCGGCGACGTCGATCTGTCGGGGCACGACGTCTGGGCGTTTGCGCTGACCTTGCCGCTGCATCTGAAGACCGGCCTGGAGAACATTCCGGCCTCGATTCCCTATCTGCGCGCGCCCCCACCAGCGCCCTGCAAAACCATCGGCGAGGACCTGCGCGTCGGCCTGGTCTGGCGCGGCAACCCGCGGCATCACAACGACGCCGACCGTTCGCTGCCAGGGTTGGCGACACTGGCTGCGCTCTGGTCGCTGCCCGGCGTGCGCTTCGTCAGCCTGCAAACCGGTCGTGCCGCCGCCGAGGGCCGCGAGCCGCCGCCCGGGCAGCCGCTTCAGCACATCGAACTCGCCGACTTCGCGGCGACCGCGCAGGCGCTCGCCGGCCTCGATCTGCTGATCTGCGTCGACACCTCCATCGCCCACCTCGCCGGCGCGCTCGGCGTGCCCTGCTGGGTGCTGCTGCCCGACCACCGGACGGACTGGCGCTGGCTGCGCGAGCGCGGCGATTCGCCCTGGTATCCGGGCGCGATGCGGCTGTTCCGGCAGCGCCGTCGGGGCGACTGGGCAGACGTGGTGGTGCGGGTGCGTGACGCGCTGACGGATCGGGTGCGCGACGCACGGAGGACCTGATCAGCGTCTGCGTTGTGGCATCCTGTCAGGAGCGATCACGCCCGGAGGTCTCGCATGCGACACGATGAGCTGACAGCCACCGAACCGGCGCCACCGGCCACGCTCGCGGACCTGATCGCCCGCCTCGACCGGACCTGCGCCACTGGCATCCGCGAGACGGGCTGCGAAACCGGCACCGTCCCGGTCGCCCACTACACCGACGCCGGCCATTGGCAGCGCGAGCAGGACCTGCTGTTCGCGCACTGGCCGATCGTCGCGGCGCACAGCTCGGAAGTGCCGGTCGGCTCGGCCCTGCCGTTCGATGCGCTCGGCGTGCCGATCGTCGTGACCCGGTCGACCGACGGTCGCGCCCGGGCGTTCTTCAACGTCTGCCGGCATCGCGGCATGGCGTTGATCGCGTCGGACGCGGCGCGGGCCACGCCCTGCAAGTCGCTGGTGTGCCCGTATCACGGCTGGACCTACGAACTCGACGGGCACCTGCGGCACCGCCTCCATGCCGAGAGTTTCGACGGCGTCGACCCGGCGACGCTGAATTTGGTCGAACTGCCGTGCGCCGAGGCCGGGGGGCTGATCTTCGTGAAGCGGACGCCGGGACCGGCGTTCTCGGCCTCGGCGTTCCTGGAGGGTCTGGAGGATCATCTGCGCTGGCTGGGGCTGGCGGAAATGACGGTGTTCCGGAAGGTCGATCACGTCTATCCGGCGAACTGGAAGCTGACCGTCGATGCCTTCCTGGAGGCCTATCACATCCGGGTGCTGCACAAGGGCACCCTCTCGCCCTTCTTCGCCGACGCGTACACGGTCAACCTGCATGCCGGTCCGCACCAGGATTCGCTGGTTGCCCGGCGCACCGCCTTCGAAGGGTTCGTGCCGCCGCGCGACGCCCGGGCCCTGTGCAAGCTGGCGACACCGACGCAACTGCTGTTTCCCAACACCTTCCTGATCTGGCATCCCGACTACGTCAGTCTGATCGGCATGTTCTCCCCCTCGCCGGATTCGGTCCGCTGGCGGCACACGATGCTGATCCCGCCCGATCGTCTCGGCGCGGACTGGACCGCCCACTGGGAAAAAACCTTCATGCTGATCGAGGAGACGGTGTTCCAGAAAGAGGACATCGCGACCGCCGTCGCGATCCAGCGCGGCCTGCGGAGCGGCGCCAACACCGAGCTTCACGCCGGCCGTCTGGAGCACGAGGTGCTGCGCTTCCACCGCGGCGTCGATGCGGCGCTGGCCGGCACGCTTGTGCCCGCGGGCTGACCGTGCCGGGCGACATCGCCCGCAGGAACCCACGCGCACGGTTTGTCCGCTCGGGTCGGCGCACGAAATCGCGTCCGACGGATCGCCTCATCGATTTCTTGACCGCGGGCCGGTTTGTAATCAAAATTACACCGCCTTGATCGAATTTTAAAAACGACGCCGGATTCAAGTGTCCCAGTGCTGCGGGCAGGGTGAGGACCCTCTTCGGGAAGGCGCACTGGGCGAACTGCAGTCTCAGATCCTCGGGCCACGTGCGACGCGCTACGGCATGCGCCGCTCACCGGTGTTCGTCGGCGAAACGGACGGGTTCACCGAGGTGGTTCACTACATCGCACCGCACTGGGACGAGACGCCGGCGCTGTTGTCGGGCCTGCGTGACTTTGCGACCCGCACGGCAGGAGCTTCGTCGCTGGTGCGGGCTGCCGTGCTGTCGTTCGGCTTCGTCTACATCCATCCCATGTCCGACGGCAATGGCCGGGTCTCGCGCTTCCTGATCAATGACGTGCTGCGACGCGATCGCGCGATCCCCGCTCCCTTCATCCTTCCTGTGTCGGCCACGATCACGAGCACCGTCGTCGATCGGCGCGGCTATGACCAGGTGCTCGAATTGTTCTCGCGACCGTTCATGCGCAAATACGGACAGGCCTGGCGCTTCGGCGTGGAACGGGTGGCTGAAGACGGCGTGCACTACAACCTGCAATTCGATGCCTATCAGGACGCGCTGTCGGCGTGGCGCTACCCCGACATGACCGACCACGTCGAGGACCTGGCGCAGGTGGTTCAATCGACCATCGAGCAGGAGATGCGCAAGGAGGCAGGCTATCTGCGCAACCTGCGCGCGGCTCGCGAGGGCGTCAAACAGGTCATCGAAGGGCCTGATGGTGACATCGATCGAATCATCCGGTCGGTGCGGGAAAACGGCGGCAAGGTGTCGTTCGGGCTGAGCCTGTGTTTCCGATCGTCCTGAGCTTGTCGAAGGAAGTCCTGGTGGCGTGCCAACAGTCCTTCGACAGGCTCAGGACGAACGGGTGGTAGGGAAGTTTCCCGCGAACGCCCGGTGCCGACAGGCCCCTGGGGTGCTCTCGAGAAACAAATATCCCCCCCCCCGTTCGCCCTGAGCTTGTCAAAGGGCTGGTGGTGTGCCAACAGTCCTCCTTCGACAAGCTCAGGACGAACGGAAAGACAGGCTCAGGACGAACGAGTCATGGAGAAGTTTCCCGCGAACGCCGGGTGCCGACAGGCCCCTGGGCTGCGCTCAAGGCACCACCGCCAGGAAGACGAACGCCGCGAACAGCACCAGGTGAACCGCGCCCTGCAGCGCCGTGGCGCGGCCGCTGCCGAGGGTGAGCGTCGCGACCAGCATCGTCATCGTCAGCAGCACGATCTGCGCCGGCGGCAGGCCGAGGACGAGCTTGAACGGAAAAAGCGGCGAGACCGCGGCGACGACGGGAATCGTCAGGCCGATGCTCGCGAGGCCGGAGCCGAGTGCGAGATTGAGGCTGCCCTGCATGCGATTGCCGCGCGCCGCGCGCAATGCCGCACCGGTCTCGGGCAGCAGCACGATCAGCGCGATCATCACGCCCGCCGCCGATTTCGGCGCGCCGATGGCGGCGACCCCGGCCTCGAGTGCCGGCGCGAGCGCTTTGGCCAGGCCGACGACGCTCGCCAGCGAGACCACGAGCAGCAGCGATGCGACCGCGGCGACGCGCTTCGTCGGCGGCGGGGCGTGGCTCTCGACGTCGCTGCTGCCCGCCGGCAGGAAGTAGTCGCGGTGGCTGACGGTCTGCACGAAGACGAACACGCCGTAGAGCGCCAGAGAAGTCACGCCGGCGAAGACCAGCTGGGAGCCGCTGTAGGTCGGCCCCGCAGTCGTGGTCGTGAAGTTCGGCAGCACGAGCGCCAGACCCGCCAGCGCACCGAGCGAGGCGAGTGCCGGGCTCGTGCCCTCGACCCGGAAGGCCAGCACGCCGTGGCGCATTCCGCCAACGATCAGGCACAGACCGATGACGCCGTTGCAGGCGATCATGATGGCCGAGAACACCGTGTCGCGCGCCAGCGTGTTGGCGCTCTCGCCGCCGGCCAGCATCAGCGCGACGATCAACGCCACCTCGATCACCGTCACCGCGACCGCCAGGACCAGCGTGCCGTAGGGCTCGCCGACCCGGTGGGCGACGACCTCGGCATGGTGCACCGCCGCGATCACGGCGGCAAAGAGCATCGCAGCCAGCAGCACGCCGAGTGCGAGCCCGAGCGGCTGCCCCCAGAACGCCGCGAGGACGACCAGCGCCAGCACGGGCGAGACGAGCGACCAGGGCGGCAGGCCGGGAATGCGCGACCACGCGGGTCGCAGGTTCGGGGGCAAGTTCGGGAAATTGGCAGGGCTCACCTGCCGATGCTATGCGACGGCAACACACCCCCGGCGAAACCGACATGCGGCCCCTCGAAGGCCTGGTCGTGCTCGGCCTTACCGACATGCTGTCCGGCCCCTGCGGCACGATGACCCTGGCGGACCTCGGCGCCCGCACGATCCAGGTCGAACCGCCCGGCAAGGGCGAAGACACGCGCGCGTTGCTCGCGGACGACCCCAACCGCAGCAAGGAAAGCGTCTGCATCGACCTCCAGTCCGAGGCCGGCCGCGCGGTGTTCCACGACCCGCGACGGCCACTCGTCATCGCCTGCATCGGCGATGCGTTCTTCGAGCGCTTCCTGCACGCCGTGGAGCAGCCTGAACTGCGCAAGCCCGACCATCTCAAGCAACCGGCACGCTACGCCGATCGGCACGTCATCGAGGGCGTGATCAACGAGGAGCTGGCCCGGCAGTCGTCGGCATATTGGCTGGCCAAGCTGCGCGCCGCACGCGTGCCGTGCGGCCCGGTCAACGACTCCGCGCAGGCGCTCGCGGCTCCGCAGGTGCTGGCGTGCGACATGGTCGTCCACTGCCCGATGCTTGGGGGCAGCGCCGTGCGCATGCCCAGAATCCCGACGCAGTTCTCCGAGTCGGTACGCCGACGTTCGAGCCGCCGCCGTCAGACCTGCATCGCCATGATGTCCGAATACGCCTGCACCAGCTTGTTCCTCACCTGCAGCGTGCCCTGAAAGCCGATCTGGGCTTTCTGCATCGCGACCATCGTCTGCTCGAGCGTCACCGTCGGGTTGTCGAGCTGCACCGCGCGCTGCATCGCGTTGACGTCGTTCTGCGACTTGCTGACCGCGCCGAGCGCCTCGGTCAACGCCTGCTGGAAGCCGGTGCCGGCCACCGGCTTCGGCGCCACCAGCGGTTGCCCGTTCGTGCTCAACCCGGCGCGTGCCACCGCCTGGGCGAAATCGAAGGGTTTCAGCGTGACATTCATGGGCGCAGCCTGCCGTGATGGCAATGACGCGATCCTAGGCAGGTCGCCTGCGCGGCAAGTCCCGATCTGATGCCGCTTTGACCACCTGTTTGCCGCTTCCTCGGCCCGGCCGCTGCCGAACAATCGCTTTCATTCGAGGGCGCCCTGCCCGGCTCGCAGATCAACCTGACCCCCATGGACAACGCCGTCGCCGCCCGCCCTCCGCTGCCCCTCGTCGAGCAGGTCACCTTCGTGGGGCGGATGGCCGCGCTGCCGATGCGCAGCAAGCTGAGCATGGGCCTGGGCATCGCGGCGCTGGCCGGTGTCGTGCTGGCGATGACGCTCTGGGGCAGCAAGGGCGACTACAAGGTGCTCTACGCCAACCTGTCGGACAAGGACGGCGGCGCCGTCATCGCCCAGCTCTCGCAGATGAACGTGCCCTACCGGATGTCCGAAGGCGGGTGCCGCGATCATGGTGCCGGCCGCGCAGGTGCACGACCTGCGCCTGCGGCTCGCGACCGCCGGCCTGCCGAAGGGCACGACCACCGGCTTCGAGCTGATGGACAACGCCCGCTTCGGCCAGACCCAGTTCCAGGAGCGGCTGACCTTCCAGCGCGGCCTGGAGGGCGAGCTGATCCGCTCGATCACCTCGATGTCGGCGGTCGAGACCGCCCGGGTGCACCTGGCGCTGCCGAACCAGAACGGCTTCTTCCGCGAGCAGCAAAAGCCGAGCGCCTCGGTGCTGCTGAGCCTGCACGCCGGCCGCACGCTCGACCGGGCGCAGGTGGCGGGCATCGTCCACCTGGTGTCGTCGAGCGTGCCCGAGCTCGACCCGAAGGCCGTCAGCATCCTCGACCAGACCGGTGCCCTGCTGACCAACAGCGATGCCAACGCCCAGGCCGCCGGCCTCGACGCCCAGCAGCTGCAGTACGTGAGCCAGATCGAGACCGGCTACTCGAAGCGCATCTTCGACCTGCTGGAGCCGATCGTCGGCCGCGACAACCTGCGCGCGACCGTCACCGCCGATGTCGACTTCACGCAAAGCGAAGCGACCTCGGAGGAATTCAAGCCGAACCAGGGCAACGCCGCGAGCATCGCCATCCGCAGCCAGCAGACGTCGGAGCAAACCGGCAGCAGCACCGCGCCGCCGAGCGGCGTCCCCGGCGCGGCATCGAACCAGCCGCCGATCGCCGCCACCGCGCCGCTGACCGGCGCCTCGCAGCCGCTGCAGGCCGCGCAGGGCGGCGGGCCGGCCAACAGCGCCAAACGCGACGCCACCACCAACTACGAGGTCGACAAGACGGTGCGGGTGATGCGTGCGGCCAGCGGCAACGTCAGGCGGTTGAACGCGGCGGTGGTCGTCAACGACCGGATGACGACCGACGCCAAGGGCAAGACCAAATCGGTGCCGCTGGCGCCCGAGGAAATCGAAAAGCTGACCGCGCTGGTGCAGGAGAGCATCGGCTTCAACAAGGAGCGCGGCGACTCGGTCAAAGTGATCAATGCGCCGTTCAAGATCGAGGTCGTCAACCAGGTCGACATTCCGCTCTGGAAGCAGCCGGAAGTGCTCGACATGCTGCGCGCCGCCGCGGTGCCCGCCGGGCTCGGGCTGGTCGGGCTGATGGTGTTCTTCGGCATGATCCGCCCGGCGATGAAGGTGGTGCTGGCGCCGCCGCCGCCGCCGCCAGCGCCGGAGCCGGGCGACCTCGTCGCCGAAGTCGTCGACGACCTGCAGGAACTGCCGGCGCTGCCGGACCCGAAGCGCGCCGAACAGCTCGAGGCCGCCAAGGCGCTGGCCCGCGCCAACCCGGCGGCGGTCGCCGGCATCGTCCGCGGCTGGGTGAACGGCGAACCGTTGGGGGCGAAGGCATGAGCCCGATCGCCGCCGACACGCGCCGGGGTCTCTGACCATGGACGAAGCGGGCCTGGAAAACGCGGCGATCCTGCTGATGTCGCTCGGCGAGGAGGAGGCCGCCGGCGTCCTGAAGCTGCTGTCGCCGAAAGAGGTGCAGGGGCTCGGCGAGACCATCGCCAAGCTGAAGACCGTGTCGCGGGACCGGGTCGACGGCGTGCTGGAGCTCTTCAGCGTCGTCGCCGCCGAGGAGAGCGGCCTCACCGGCGACGACGAATACATCAAGAGCATCCTGCGCAAGGCGCTCGGCGAAGACAAGGCGAACCTGCTGATCGACCGGATCCTGCAGACCAGCGACACCGCCGGCATCGAGGGCCTGAAGTGGATGGACGCGCAGTCGGTCGGCGAACTGCTGCGCATCGAGCACCCGCAGATCGTCGCCGCGATCCTCGTGCACCTGGAATTCGATCAGGCGTCGGAGATCCTGAAGACCTTCCCGGAACGTCAACGCAACGAGGTGCTGGTGCGCATCGCGACGCTCGACGGCATCCAGCCCTCGGCGCTGCGCGAGCTGAACGACGTGATGAGCCGCATCCTCGCCGGCGGCGACCGCTCCCGCAAGACCTCGCTCGGCGGCGTCAAGGCGGTGGCGGAAATGCTCAACATGATGGGCAGCACCGTCGAGACGACGGTGCTCGACTACATCCGCGAGGCCGACAACGACCTGGCGCAGAAGATCATGGACAACATGTTCACCTTCGACGATCTGGAAAAGCTCGACGACAAGGGCATCCAGGCGATCCTGAAGGAAGTGCAGTCCGAGTCGCTGGTGATCGCGCTGAAGGGCGCGACGCAGGAGATGCGCGACAAGGTGTTCAAGAACATGTCGAGCCGCGCCGCCGAGACCCTGAAGGAAGACCTCGAGTCGCGCGGCCCGGTGCGCGTCTCGGAAGTCGAAGCGGAGCAAAAGGAAATGCTGAAGATCGTCCGCCGACTGGCCGACGAAGGCCAGATCGTGCTGGCCAGCGGAGGCGACGATGACTTCCTCTAACAAGCCGCCGCGCAACATCCCGTCGCCGAATGAACGCAGCCCGCATGCGCGCTTCATTCCGCGCGAGGAGCTGAGCGGCTTCGCGGCCTGGCAGCCGGGCGACATCGCCGGCGGCCCGGCGCCGCAGGCCAACGTGCAGCGGCGTGCCGACGACGCGGCGAGGGTCGACGTCGCCGAGCAGATCGCCGCGCAGATGCGGGCGACGCGGCAGAGCGGCTACCAGGACGGCTACCGTGACGGCCTGGCCGCACTCGACGCGTTCAAACAGAGCTTTGCCGGCCAGATCAGCGCCCAGGTCGGCAGCGTGCTGGCGTCGCTCGACGCGCAGCTCGGCGGGCTGCAGCAGGACATGGCACGCACGCTCGCGGTCAGCGCCACCCAGCTCGCCCGGCAGATCGTGCGCAGCGAATTGACGGCGCGCCCGGAGGTGGTCGCGCAGGTCGCGCAGCAGGCGGTCGATGCCTTGCTGCTGAGCGCCCGGCACATCACCTTGCGGCTGCATCCCGACGACCAGCCGCTGGTCGCGCTCGGTGCGGCCGAAGTGCTGGCGGCGCGCCAGGTCCGCCTGCTCGCCGATCCGGGGTTGACGCGGGGCAGCTGCCTGGTCGAATCCGACATCGGCGTGGTCGACGCGACCCTCGAAAACCGCTGGCTGCGGGCCGTCGCGTCGCTCGGCGTCGATGACGCCTGGCACGTGCAGCCGCCACCCGACGCCACACCCGACGCCGAAGAGGGCCACACCGAATGAAGACCTCACCGAGCGAGAACCGGGCCGTCGCGGGGGCCGCCGCGGCGGGGGCGGCCGACATCGCCGCCGACACCGCCACCGACAAGTGGCAGCGCTACCTCGCCGACATGCGCGCCTTTTCGAGCGACACCGTGCGGCTAGAGACGCAGGGCCTGCTGGTGCGGGTCACCGGCATGGTGCTGGAGGCGGCCGGCATCCGCGTGCCGGTCGGCTCCGTCTGCGAAATCAGGCAACACGACAGTCACGGCGGCAACGGCCCACGGCACGGCAACCCCCTGCACCACGGCCGCGACGACGGGCCGGCGACGGTCACGGCCGAGGTCGTCGGCTTCTCCGCCGATTGCGCGTACCTGATGCCGACCGGCGACATCGCCGGCCTGGCGAGCGGCGCCCGCGTGGTGCCGCGGCCGTCGCCGGTCGTGCCGATGCGGCTCGGCGCCGCCAGCCACCCCTGGCGCCGCAACGAAGACCGCACCCTGCATCTGCCGGTCGGCGACGGCCTGCTCGGCCGGGTCGTTGATTCGCACGGCCTGCCGATCGACCGCAAGGGGCCGATCGCGCACACCCACAAGGAACCGCTGACGCGCCGCCCGATCAACGCGATGGACCGCGACCCGGTGCGGCAGCCGCTCGACACCGGCGTGCGCGCGATCAACGCCATGCTCACCGTCGGCCGCGGCCAGCGCATCGGCCTCTTCGCCGGCAGCGGCGTCGGCAAGTCGGTGCTGCTCGGGATGATGGCGCGCTACACCGCCGCCGATGTGATCGTCGTCGGCCTGATCGGCGAGCGCGGCCGCGAAGTCAAGGAATTCATCGAGGACATCCTCGGCGAGGAGGGCATGCGCCGCTCGGTCGTGGTCGCCGCGCCGGCCGACGCGCCGCCGCTGGTCCGCATGCAGGGCGCGAACTACGCGACCGTGATCGCCGAACACTTCCGCGACCGCGGCCAGCACGTGCTGCTGCTGATGGATTCGCTGACCCGCTATGCGATGGCGCAGCGCGAGATCGCACTCGCGATCGGCGAGCCGCCGGCCACCAAGGGCTATCCGCCGAGCTGCTTCGCGAAGCTGCCGCAGCTCTGCGAACGCAGCGGCAACGGGCTCAAAGGTGGCGGCTCGATCACCGCCTTCTACACCGTGCTCTCCGAAGGCGACGACCAGCAGGACCCGATCGCCGACGCCGCCCGCGGCATCCTGGACGGCCACATCGTGCTGTCGCGCGAGCTCGCCGAGGCCGGTCACTACCCGGCGATCGACATCGAGAAATCGGTCTCGCGGGTGATGACGAGCGTCGCCTCGAAAGAGCACATCGAGGCGGCGCGGCGCTTCCGGCAGCTGCACGCCCGGCACCAGAAGGCGCGCGACCTGATCCAGCTCGGCGCCTACACCCCCGGCGCCGACGCGGAACTCGACACCGCCGTGCGCCTGCACGGGCCGATGAACGCACTGCTGCAGCAAAGCATGCACGAACCCTCGGTGTTGCCGGCGAGCATCCGGCAATTGCGCACCGTCCTCAGCGAATAGGGACTGCGCGCGCCATGTCGACCATCGATCTGCAACCGCTCACCGTGCTGTTGGCCCATGCCGAACGGCAGCGCGGCCTGGCGTTGACCGAGTACCAGCGCGCCCGACGAGTCGCCGATGCGGCGGCCGAACAGACGACGCAATTGCTCACCTACCGAAGCGAGTACGAACAGCGCTGGAACGCGCAGTTCAAGCACGAAGGCAAGATGGAGCTGGTGCGCTGCTACCAGCAATTCATGGAAAAGCTGACCCTGGCCGTCGAGCACCAGCGCCGGGTCGCGAGCCACGCCTCCACCCAGAGCGAGGGCGCGCAGGCGCAGCTGCGCCAGATCGAGATGCGCTGCGCGTCGGTGCGCAAGCTGATCGAAGTGCGGATGCGCGACCTCCGGCAAAGCCACGAGCGGCGTGACCAGAAGCAGACCGACGAGCAGGCGATGCGCTCGGCCTGGGCACAGCGCCCGACCTCGCGCCACCCTTGACAGGAAGACCCATGCAGATCCCCTCTTCGCTTTACGGCCCCGGCGCCAGCGTGCCGAGCCTCGCGGCGCTCGCGACCCGCAACGCCATGCCCACGGACAGCGGCTCGAACGGCGCCGGCTTCGCGTCGCTGCTGCTGCAACAACGCCAGGCGGCGACAGCACCGCCGCCACCGGCGCCATCGCCCACGCAGTCGTCTGCACCTCCCGCGCCGGCGCCGGTGCAGACGTCCGCGCCGAAGCCGCCTTCTTCGACGAACTCGATCGCCAAGAAAGCGAGCGCGGCGCAGACGCCCGCCTCGACCCACCCGAAAGCGGCACTGCCGCCCAAGGCGCCGGCGGATGACGGCGGCGCCGAGGCCGCAGGCCGGACGGCAACCGACAGTGCCCTGCCGCAGCAAAACCCGCTGGATGCCGACACGCGGGCCCTGCTTCGAGGCAAGCTGCGCGCCGCCGACAGCGCCACGCCGGCCGAGGCGGGCGCGGACGACGCGTCGGAGGTCGCCCCCTCGGACGCTCCGGCGACGACGGACAAACAGAAGCGGGCTGCCGCGCATGGCCACGACGGCAGTGGCATCGATCCGACGCTGAACCCGTCGGCCTCGATCCTGCCGCCTCCCGTGCAGGCCCTGGCGGCTCGCTCGGGCGATTCCGGAAGCAGCCGGGAACCGCAGGGCGACGGTGGCGACACCGCCGCCGCCGACACGCCGGCCACCAGCTTCGCCGATGCGGCGCACACCGCCAACCTGGCCACCGCGGCCAAGCTCGACGCCAAGCTGGAAGCGAAGGCGGCGAACACGGCAGCCACGGCCGACCCGGCCGTGTCGATGGCGAGCAGCAGCAGCTTCTCGGCCCTTCTCGCCGATCACCGCGCGGCCGAATCCGCCGGATCGACCCGAAGCGCTGCGATCGACAGCACCGCGCCGGTCGCGGCCAACGCGTCGGCGTACGGCGCGGCGCCCGCCGCAGGCACCGCCGCGCCGACGGCGATCGACCTGCCGACGCCGGTCAACGCACCCGACTTCGCGCAGCAGCTCGGCGTGCAGGTCAGCGTCCTCGTCAAGGACGGGATGCAGCGCGCCGAACTGCACCTGAACCCGGCGGACATGGGGCCGGTGTCGGTCGCGATCACGCTCGACGGCACGCAGGCCCGCGTCGACTTCGGCGCCGACGTGGCCGCCACCCGCCATGCGATCGAGACCGGCATGCCGGCGCTCGCGAGCGCCCTCGCCGATGCCGGCTTCACGCTCGCCGGTGGCGGCGTCTCGCAGCATGCAGGCGGCGGCCGCAACGAGGGCCAGGGCAATCCGCAGTCGGGGGGAACCGACAACGGCGGCCGGCGCTCGGCATCGATCGATGCGACGAACGGTGCCGCCCGCCACGCGCTTCGCCGCACGGTGTCGGCGGGGGGCGTGGACCTCTACGCCTGACGCACTTCTGGATGTTCCTGTGCCCACCCTGGCCGAACCGCGAGGAGGGCCGGCAACGCGACGAGGCACCGGGAGGGAGCGCTCGCAGCAGTGGCAGGCGACGGCCCGCGACGCGCCCGCCGGCGACAGGCCGGCCGCCAACCCGCGGCCCCCGCCGCTGGCGAGGAAGAACGGCCCTCGCGTCCGGCATCACCCACGATCCAATGGGGCCGATCGCCGGAAACGGCTGTCGCTCGTTGCCAGTCAGATGGCGCAATCCACCAGTGACGCGGCGCGGTCGAGCGTCTACATTCTCCCTTTCGTTCCACGCCGCGCAGCCTGCACAGCCCGCTTCGCCGCGATGCGCTCCACCGACTGAACTCCCCATGACACGCAATCAATCCTTCGCACTCGGTACCGGGTGGCGCGCGCTGCTCAAGGACTTCGGCATTCGTGCGGATCATGTCCTGCGCCGCGCGGGGCTGCCGGCGGACCTGTTTTCGCGGCCGGAGCAAGGCTTGTCGACCGAGGGCTATTTCGCCTTCTGGCGCGGTCTCGAGGCCGAAGCCGGGGATCCGATGTTCGCGCTGAAGATCGTCGAGACGGTTTCGACGGAATCCTTCGACCCACCGCTCTTCGCTGCGCTCTGCAGCGCCAACCTCAGGCAAGCCGTCCAGCGGCTCGCCAAGTACAAGCAGTTGATGGCGCCGATGAAGCTCGATCTGCGCTTCAGCAGCGGCGGCGATCTCGAGGTGTCGCCGTGCTGGCTGTATGCCGCCAAGGGCGACGTGCCGCCGTCGATGGAGATCGCCGAACTCGCGTTCATGCTTCGCCTGGCGCGCATCGCCACCCGCGAGCCGGTCCGCGCGCTTCGGGTGACGCTGCCGCGCCTGCCGGAGCCCGCCCGGGCGCGCGAGTACGCCGACTACTTCGGCGTGCCCTTGCGCCGCGGCGCGCAACCGAGCGTGAGCTTCGCTGCCGCCGATGCGCAGCGCCCGTTCCTGACCGCCAGCGCAGCCATGTGGAACGTGTTCGAGCCCGACCTGCGCCGGCGCCTGAGCGAGCTCGAGGACTCGGCGACGACGGCCGAGCGGGTGCGGGCCTTGCTCTTGGAACTTCTGCCGAGCAGCGCCGCGACCATGGAACTGGTCGCCGAACGCCTGGCCATCAGCAAGCGCACACTGCAGCGGCGCCTGGAAGACGAAGGCGAGAACTTCCGGACCCTGGTCAGCGCCACCCGCGAGAGCCTCGCGCGCCACTACCTAACGCAGACCCGCATGTCGGGCGGCGAGATCGCCTTCCTGCTCGGCTTCGAAGACCCGAACTCCTTCTATCGCGCCTTCCACGACTGGACCGGCCAGACGCCTGAGACCGTGCGTCATTCCGTGCGCTTGAACTGATGAAGAGCGACAAGCGCCCCGGCTCGAAACCCGGACGTCGAAAAGTCCTGCTTGCCGGGGCGACAGGCCTGGTGGGCCGCGAAATCCTGCGCCTGCTTCTGCGCGACAAGAGCGTTGCCGAAGTGCAGGTGCTGGGCCGCCGCGAGCCCGGGGTCCTGCACCCGAAAATGAGCTCCCGGCTGGTCGACTTCGGGCAGCTTCCCGCACTCGCCCCGGTCGACGAGGTGTTCCTGGCGCTCGGCACGACGATCGGGGTCGCGGGCAGCCGGCAGGCGTTTCGCGCCGTCGACTTCGACGCCAATCTGGCGGTCGCCCAGGCCGGCATGGCGGCAGGCGCCCGGCGGGTCGCGCTGGTCAACGTGATGAACGCCGATGCGAAGTCGCGCTTCTTCTACACCCGGACCAAGGGCGAGCTGGAAGCGGCCTTGGCCGGGCTGCCGCTGGAGGCGCTGGTCATCGCCCAGCCGTCGCTGCTGCTCGGGGACCGCGCCGCGCTGAAGCAGCCCCCGCGCCTTGGGGAGAAGCTCTCGATCTGGGTCAGCCGCCTGATCGCCCCCGTACTGCCGCGCGACTATCAACCGGTCGGCGCCGAGGCCGTCGCGCGGGCGCTGCTCGTGACGCTGCCGACAGCGCAGGGCAGGGTCGTGTTGACGTCCGGCGAACTGGTGCGGCTCGGGAGAGCGTGATCACGTCGTGCCGGAGGTTCAGGCGACGAAACCGGGTTCGCATTGCGCGAGTGCTGGTCGCACTGTCGGCCATCGAGGCCCTTTTGCAACGGCCCCGAGTGCGGGCCGCTGGCGTCGCCCTCAGCGGGCGGGATTCAGGCTGACGAAGTCGAACGAGTAGAGCGCGGCCTCTTTCGCTGCCCCTGGGGGCTCCTCTGCCGAAATGGCGAGTGCCCCGACCTCGACGAGCACCTCCACCGTGGGCTTCTTGTCCGAGACGAACAGCCAGCGCGCAAGAGTCGGGTCGGCCGGCGTCGGGTCGGTGACGATGTCGCCCAAGGCGCAGGCCAGCGCCTCGCGCCCCGGCGCGTGAACGACGAAGCCTTCGTTGGACATCGCCGCCGCATGGAGGCCCAGCAACGCGCAGAGGCGCTGCTTGACGCCGACATCGTTCTCGCTCGCCAGACGGAAGCGATCGATCAGCGCGCGCGTCGCGTCATCGACCAGCGTCCCCACGCGGATGAAGCGGGGCTTGTCGCTGGCCCAGGCTTGCGGCGGGCACGCCTTGGCCGCCGGCTGGACGAGGGCGTAGGGGTTGATCTCTGCGGGATAGATCCGGCAGACACTCGGGCGGCTCCCGTGGTTGCGGCAGCGCATGTCGGCCATCAGGTTCGGGCAATCGCCCTGGAAGGCGGCGGCCAGCGTGACGATCACCCGCACGGGCATCGACCCGCTGAGGGCCGCGAACGAGCGACGCCGCTTGTTCTGCGCCTGAAGGTCGCCGGGCGCCGGCTCGGCCGGCCAGGGAATAGCCTCGCACAAGACCTGGACCTCGTGGCCGGACATCAGCCACGAAATCGCCTCGTCGACCGAGAGCGGCAATCTCAGGTTCTGGCAGCAGCCACCGCAACGGGTGCACTCGAAATTCAGGTCCATGAGCTCACTTCCGAGGTGCGACGGGCGACGGGCGATCCGTCACGGCTTGGCGCGGGGTGGCGCGGCGGGTCTCGGCCGGAGGGCCGGCGATCGCCGCGCCTCGGATCACGACCCGCCTGCGCCTGTCACAGGCTCAGCTCTTCACCTGGCTCATGATCATCTTGTCGAACATGCGGTCGCCGAACCACTTGCGGATGAAGATCATCGGCTTCGCGAACGCCCCGGCCACATAGCGCGTGCGCGGCTTGCTGGCCTTCACCGCCTTCGAGACGACCTTGGCGATGACATCCGCCGAGGTGTACTTGCCGTGCCCGTACGCCTCTTGCGTCGACCTGGTGACGGCGCGGGTGACACCCCCGTACGCGCCTTGCCCGGATCGGGCCAGCATGCCCTTGGACACCACCTCGCCGAACGCCGTCTCGATGAGGCCCGGCTCGACGATCACGACCCGGATGCCGAAGGGTGCGAGCTCCAGGCGCAGGCAATCCGACCAGCCTTCGAGGGCATGCTTGGTCGCGTGATACCAGGCCCCGAGCGGCGTGTAGATCTTCCCGCCCATCGAGGTGATGTTGACGATCGTGCCCGCGCGCCGCGCACGCATCGCCGGCAGCAGCAGCTGGGTCAGGCGCGCGGGACCGAACACGTTCACCTCGAACTGGTAGCGTGCGTCGGCCACCGGAATGTCTTCGACGGCACCGTAGAGGCCGAAGCCGGCGTTGTTCACCAGCACGTCGACCCCGCCCGATTCCGACAGGATGGTGGCCACGGCGGTCTGAATCTGGTCCTCCTGAGAGATGTCCATCTCGAGGATGCGCGCACCGAGCCGGGCGAGATCGGCCATCTGCTCCACGCGCCGGGCCGCCGCATACACCTGCATGCCGTCGGCAATCAACTGCTTGGCGATCTCCTTGCCCATTCCGGATGAAGCGCCGGTCACGAGCGCCGTTTTCGTTTGACTGTCAGACATGTGTTTCCCCTTGATTCAGTGGCTTCAATGTAGGAGTGCGAAGGGCGCGGCGCACTGGTCAAAGGCGCCAATGAGCTTGCCGTCGGCGCCAGGTGGCTGGCTTTCGTCTGGCGCCGTCGGAGAGTCGAATGGCGCGCTTGGCCAGTGCGCTGCTGCCGGCATCCGCCTAAGGTCGCTGCCATGTTTGATCAACCGTGGGAGATCGTGTGATGAATCCAATCCGCAATGCGTGGGTCGCCACTGCAGTGGTCCTGAGCCTGAGGCTGACCGGTTCGCTGCCGGCACATGCGGCCGAGGCCCCGCCCGCCGACTCGTCGCTCGTCGGGCGCGTCTTTCCCGAAACGAGCACCTCGGCGCCGGCATTCCTGCTGGAGCGCAGCACCAAGACCACCGGCGACACGAGCGTGCTCACCGAACGCTTCAAGGACATGGAGGGAAACCCCGCCGCGCTGCTGAAATCGACCTACGTGGCCGGCGCCCTGCAGTCGATCGACTTCGAGCAGAACCAGTCGAAGGAATCGGCCTCGGCGGTCTTCAAGGACGGCCGGGTCTTCTTCACCCAGACCGAGCGCGGCACCACGAAGAAAGGCGATCAGGAGGTCGTCGGCAAATGGGTTGCGCTCTCGGCGGTGCCGGACGAGATCACCAAAAATTGGAACACGGTGACAGGCGGCAAGCCACTCGAATTCGCCATTCCCGTGCCGATCATGCGGGACCATTTCAAGTTCACGGTCGTCAAGCAGCGGAGCTGGACCGAGAACGGGAAGACGCTGACGGAATTCAAGATGCAGCCCTCCAGCATGGTGATTCGGATGATGGCCGACGCGTTCTATTACGTGTTCGACGACCAGAGCCGTGCGCTGGTCGAATACCGCGGCGTGACCATTGCCAAGACGGGCGAGAGCGGCAAGTTGAAGGACCTGAAGGCCCGGATCACCTATGCGCCGGTGGCGTCGATCGACCCCTCGGGCAAATGAATCGGTCGGCTTTTCACCGTCGGTCAGTCGCCTGCAAATCCGCGCGGTGGCTGGGCGTTTGGGTGGCGCTGCTCGCCGGCTGCGCCACCCAGCCGCCCTACGAACGGCCCGCACTGGCGGTGCCAGCTGCTTGGTCGGCCGATGCGGCAACCACTGCATCAAGACCGGGCCAGGCGCTCTGGTGGCAGGCCTTGAACGACTCGGCCCTCAACGCCTTCCTCGAGTCGACGCTGGCTGACAACCCGACCCTCGCTCAAGCGCTGGCCCGGCTGGATGAGTCGCGCGCCCAGCTGGGTGTCAATGCGGCGCAGCGGCTGCCGAGCATCACCGCCAGTGCGGGCGCGAGCCGCGCCAGGGGGTTGGCTTCCACGAGTGCCGACGTGGGCACGAACGCCCACGCGCTCGTCTATTCGAATTCGGCCTCCATCGGCCCGACCATCAGTTGGGAGCCGGACCTGTTCGGCCGGGTGCGGCTGTCGGTCGAGGCTGCCAGCCGCCGGCTCGACGCGCGAACGGCCGACGCCGAATCGGTGCGCCTGGCCCTTTCCGCCGACGTGGTCGGCAACGTGCTCTCGCTGCGGGCCTGCGATGAAGGCCGCGAGGTCCTCGGCGAAGACATCCGGTCCCGCGAGCTGGCGCTGAAGCTGATCCGGCAGCGGGTCGCGGTCGGCGCCAGCGCACCGGTCGACGAAGCGCGTTCGCGCAGCGGACTGGCAAGCGCCCGCACCTCGCTCGTCGCCCGCGAAGAGCAGTGCGCGCGGACGGTCAATGCCCTGGTCGCACTCAGCGGCTCGAACGCCGCCACGGTGCGGGCGCTGATCCCGGCGCGTTGGCCTGTAGCGGCGCCTGCCCCTTCGTCTCTCCCTTCGTCTCTCCCTTCGTCCCTCCCTTCGTCTGTCCCTTTGCCTGGCGCTGCGCCGAGGACCGACCCGCGCACCGCGGCGCTGGCCATGCCGCCGCTCGCCACGGTCCCGAAGGCCGAGATCCAGCTGCCCGCGCAGGTGCTGGCGCGACACCCCGCCGTGCGCACGGCCGAACGCGACGCGGCTGCGGCCTGGGCCGACATCGGCATCGCCCGCGCCGATCGGCTGCCGCGCTTCGATCTGATGGCGGCCCTGAGCGGCCAGTGGCTGAGCGCGGCCGGATCGACGCTGCGCTACACCGCCTGGTCGCTCGGCTCGTCGGTGAGCGGCACCTTGTTCGATGGCGGCGCCGGTGCCGCCAGCGTCGAAGCGGCCGAGGCCCGCTACCGCGCCGCGGTGGCCGCGCTTCGCCAAGCGGTGCTGACGGCGGCCCGCGACGTCGAAGACGCGCTCGCGGCCAGCGGTTCGGCCGAGGCCCGCGCGGCCTCGACGGCAGAGTCGGTCAACGCGGCACGGCAGACCTTCGTCGCCACGCAGGACCAGTGGCGGGCCGGCGCGCTGAGTCTGTTCGAGCTCGAAGACGCCCGCCGGCAACTGGTGTCGGCGCTCGACGCCTCCGTCACCGCCGAGCGGGACCGCGGCCTGGCCTGGGTGGCGCTCGTCAGGGCCTCCGGCAACAACCTGTTTGACCCTGCTCCCTGACCCTGCTCCCCGACCCTGATCTCTCACCCTGACCCGGGGACACCCATGAAGACTCACCACGCTTTTGCCGCCATCAGGCTCGTCGCGGTCGCCAGCTTCTTCCTCGTCGTCGTCAGCCACGCCGGCGGCGCCCCGGCCCCCGCCGCGCCAGCCGTCGCCCTGACGGTGACCACCGCGGCAGCGCAGTGGTCACGCTGGCCGATGACGCTCGACGCCACCGGCGCGATCGCCCCCTGGCAGGAGGCCAGCATCGGCACGCAGGTGGGTGGGCTGCTGCTGCGCGAGGTGAATGCGAACGTCGGCGATGTCGTCCGGCGCGGCCAGGTGCTGGCGCGCTTCGACATGCAGATGCTGCAGGCCGACGAGTCCCTGCTGAAGGCCAATTTGCGCCAGGCCGAGGCCTTGGCCGCGCAGGCCGAGGCCAACCGGCAGCGTGCCCAGCAGCTGCAGGGCGGCGGCGGCATCAGCGGGCAGGACGTGCTTCAGGCGGTGACCCAGGCCGCGACCGCCCAGGCGCAGGTCGCCGCCGTGCAGGCGCAACTGGTCGCGCGGCGGCTGCAGATGACATTCGCCACCGTGACCGCGCCGGACGACGGCGTCATCAGCGCCCGCAGCGCGACCGTCGGCGCCGTCGCGACCAGCGGGCAGGAGCTGTTCCGCCTGATCAGGAAGAGCCGCCTGGAGTGGCGGGGCGAACTGACTGCGGCGCAGCTCGCCAGCGTCGCCGCCGGCCAGATCGTGGCGCTCGGCCTGCCCGACGGCAGGTCGGTGACCGCACGCGTGCGCCAGATCGCACCGTCGCTCGATCCGGCCACGCGGCTGGGCATCGTCTATGCGGATATCGATTCGGGCAGCCCGGCGCGGGCCGGCATGTACGCCCGCGGCCGGTTCGTGCTGGCCGAAACGCCGGCGATGGTCCTGCCGGCAGCGGCGGTCGTGATCCGCGACGGGCGCAGTTACGTCATCAGCGTTGCCAGCACGCGCGAGACGCTGGCCGAGCAGACGATCACCAGGGTGACGCTGCGACCGGTCGTGGTCGGCCGCCGCCAGGGGGCGCAGATCGAGATCTTGCAAGGGCTGCCGGGCGGAAGCCGGGTGGTCGTCCAGGGCGCGGGGTTTCTCAACGATGGCGACACCGTGCGGGTCGCGCCGGCGACTGCCGCCGCAGTGGCCCCCGCGAATGCCTCCGCGAATGCCCCCACCACTGCCCCCGCACCGGCCGCCAGGATCTGAACATGAACTTCGCCACCTGGTCGATCCGCCACCCGATCCCGCCGATCCTGCTCTTCGTGCTGCTGGCGCTCGCCGGCGTGCAGGGCTTTCATCGCCTGTCGATCCAGAACCTGCCCGACCTCGACCTGCCGACCGTCGACATCATGCTGACGCAGCCCGGCGCCGCGCCGGCCCAGCTCGAAGCCGAGGTCGCGCGCCAGATCGAGAATTCGCTCGCGACCGTCGCCGGCGTCAAGCACGTGCGCACCTCGATCACCGACGGCTCAGTCGCCATCGCGGTCGAGTTCGTGCTGGAGAAGAAGCTCTCGGACGCATTGATCGAGACCAAGGACGCCGTCGACCGGGTGCGCTCCGACCTGCCGACCGACCTGCAGCAGCCGACGGTGAGTGCGGTGGTCATCAACAACACCGCCATGCTCACCTATGCGGTCGCGTCGACGAAGATGGATGAGGAGGCGCTCTCCTGGTTCGTCGACGACACCCTCGCCAAGGCGCTGTTGGCGGTGCCGGGCGTTGGCAAGTTCGAGCGGGTGGGCGGCGTGGCGCGCGAGGTGCGGGTCGAGGTCGACCCGGTGCGCCTCGCAGCCCAGGGTGTCACCACGGCCGACGTGTCCCGGGCGCTGCGCAACGTCCAGCAGGAGGCCTCGGGCGGGCGCGGGCAGCTCGGCGGCGCCGAGCAGTCGATGCGCACGATCGCGACGGTGCGGCAGGCCTCGGAACTCGCCGCGCTGCCGGTCGTGCTGGCCGACGGCCGGGGCGCTCCGCCTCGACCAGGTGGCGACGGTCCACGACACCACCGCCGAGCGCACGCAGGTCGCGCTGCTGGACGGCAAGCCGGTGCTGGGCTTCAACGTCTACCGCGCCAAGGGCAGCGACGAGACGCGCATCGCCGAGAAGGTGAGCGGCGTGTTGACGCAACTCCAGGCTGCGAACCCGACGCTCTCGATCACCCCCGTTTCGGGCACGGTCGACTACACCCGCGAGCAGTACGAAGGCTCGATGCACATGCTCTACGAAGGCGCGATCCTCGCCGTGCTCGTCGTCTGGTGGTTCCTGCGCGACTGGCGCGCCACGCTGATCGCGGCCTCGGCGCTGCCTTTGTCCATCCTGCCCGCCTTCGCGGTGATGGCCTGGCTCGGCTACTCGCTCAACACGCTGACGCTGCTGGCGCTGGCGGTGATCGTCGGCATCCTGGTCGACGACGCCATCGTCGAGATCGAGAACATCGAGCGCCACGGCCGCATGGGCAAGCCGATGCTGCAGGCGGCGGGTGATGCGGTCACCGAGATCGCGCTCGCCGTCACCGCGACCACGCTGACGCTGGTCGTGGTGTTCCTGCCGACC
>CAMQQG010000197.1:0-41526 GCA_947034895.1 Rhytidiadelphus loreus | reverse complement strand
GCGTTGTTTCGCTACCCAGGTGGGGAGGGATGCGAGGAGGTCGGGTTGTTCGAGGAGGGCTAAGAGGTTGGGGGCGGCATTCGATACAGGGGTCTCTCCACTGCGCTGCGCCCTGGTCGAGATGACAGAGTTTGCAGGTAGCGGCTCAGCATCGCTGGCATTGATGATGGGCTTCGCGGGGGCGGGTTGGAGCTCCAGCCAGAGGAAGCTGTAGGGCGCGAGCGTGAGTGGATAGAGGTCACCGGGTTTTTCGCTAATAGGAGGGAAGGGAACGTAGCCGAGCATCTCGACGGGCTGGCGGCCGGCAAACTTTGAGAGGTCGAGCGCGACGGGCTGAGCGAAGCGGGAAAGGTTCGCCGCGCAAAGGACGGTCTCCGAACTTCCGCCAGCGTTTCGCTCATCGGCGCTGTGGTCCTGGCTGTCACTACGGTCGTAGTCGCGGATATAGGCGAGCACCTTGCGGTTCTCCGGATGGAGGAACTCAAGAGTGCCGCGGCCGAAGACCTGGAAGAGCTTGCGCAGCGCAATCATGTTGCGGTTCCAGTGCAGCAGCGAGGACGCGTCAGACTGTTGCGCCTCGACGTTGATGGCCTGGTAGCCCCATACGGGGTCCATGATGACGGGCAGATAGAGCCGCGCGGGTACCGTGCGGGAGAAGCCGGCATTGCGGTCAGAGTTCCACTGCATGGGCGTGCGGACGCCATTGCGGTCGCCGAGGTAGATGTTGTCGCCCATGCCGATCTCGTCGCCGTAGTAGAGGATGGGCGTACCGGGAAAGGACATGAGCAGGGAGTTCAGCAGCTCAATGCGGCGGCGGTTGTTGTCCACCAGCGGCGCCAAGCGGCGGCGGATGCCAACATTGATGCGCATGCGCGCGTCGGCGGCGTAGGCCAGGTTCATGTAGTCACGTTCGTCGTCGGTGACCATCTCAAGCGTGAGTTCGTCGTGGTTGCGGAGAAAGAGACCCCATTGGCAGATGTCGGGGATGGCAGGCGTCTGCGCCATGATGTCGGTGATGGGCAGGCGGTCTTCCTGGCGCAGGGCCATGTAGATGCGCGGCATCAGGGGAAAATGGAAGGCCATCTGGCATTCGTCGCCGTCGCCGAAGTAGGGGCGCACGTCGGCTGGCCACATATTGGCCTCGGCGAGAATGAGGCGGTTTTCGTACTCGGCGTCCATCACCGCGCGGATGTGCTTGATGATGATGTGGGTCTCTGGCACGTTTTCACAGGACGTTCCGTCACGCTCGACGAGATACGGGATGGCATCCAGGCGCAGCGCGTCAACGCCCATGTCCATCCAGAAGCGCATGGCGTTCAGCACCTCTTCCATCACTCGAGGATTGTCGAAGTTAAGGTCTGGCTGGTGGGAGAAGAAACGGTGCCAATAATACTGCTGGGCGATTTCATCCCAGGTCCAGTTGGATTTCTCGGTGTCTGTGAAGATGATGCGGACGCCATCGAATTTTTTGTCGGAATCTGACCAGACGTACATGTCGCGGTCGGGCGAGTCTTTGGGCGCGAGGCGGGCCCGTTGGAACCACGGGTGCTGGTCGCTGGTGTGGTTGATGACGAGTTCGATCATTACCTGCATGTCGCGGTCGTGGGCGGCGGCGAGGAACTCGCGGAAGTCATCCAGGGTTCCGTAATCCGGATTGACGTTGTTGTAGTCGGAGATGTCGTAACCGTCGTCGCGGCCGGGCGACGGAAAAAAGGGCAACAGCCAGATGCAGGTGACGCCCAGTTCCTGCAGGTAGTCGAGCTTGGAGAGCAGACCGCGGAAGTCGCCGATGCCGTCGGCGTTAGAGTCCGCGAAGGCGCGAACGTGGAGTTCATAGATGACGGCGTCTTTGTACCAGAGCGGGTCGGTGGCGGAGCAGGGCTTCTTCACGTGCTGAGGATCTCCGGGTGGTTGGATGCAACTGTCGCCGCGATGTTTGTAAGACAGCATGCTTTGGACAACTTATACTTGCGGCATGAAGCAGGTGCTGCAGGCGCTCAACCAGCTCGTTTCCGACGATGTTATCGGCACATATGCCATTGGTGGCGCCATCGGCGCTTCGTTTTATATTTCCGCGGTACAAACGGAAGATGTCGACGCCTTCGTCTTTCTCCCATCGTCATCGGGCCAACTGGTCATCCTCACTCCGGTTTATGAAGCGCTGATAAGACTGGGTGGGGTCGTGGAACGCGAATACGTGCGATTTGGCGATTGGCCACTACAGATTTTGACCGATGCTACCCCTTTGATTGAAGAGGCGATCAAAACTGCGGTTCAGGTGGAGTTCGACGGGGTGCCGACGCGGGTGTTTCTGCCGGAATATCTGTGCGCCGTTGCTTTGGAAACCGGCAGAACCAAGGACTATCTGCGAGTGAACATGTTTCTGGAGCAAGCGGCGGTGAGCGTTGAGGCACTGAAAGTCGTTGGAGCGCGATTCGGACTCAGCGAAAAGATTGCTAACATTTCGAGCTAAGGGGAGCATCCATGGCTGTGGCGGAAGACAAGCTGGCATTCAACGCGCGAGCGAAGGCCTCGATGCGTCTCTTTCTGCAATCCAAGAGCTGGCCGGAGAAGGTGCGCTCCATTGAGCGCATGAATGAGGCCAGCAAGCTGGCGCGGGCGGCCATGGAGGCTGCGCGCGCGAAGGCTGCGCGGTAGGCGCATCGGCTAGCGCAGCGAAGCGCGCAGGCTGGGGGTGTCCTGGGTCTGCACGTCGTCGACGCGCCAGCCGGCCGGGGTCCAGACGAGCAGCAGCCTCGCGTGGATAGTCAGCGGCTGCGGGAAGGTGAGCGTAACGCTGGCTGTGGCGGTGGTGGGGCCAGTTTTGGGGACCTGCAGATCGGCGAGTTTCATTCCTCCGTTGTCCTGGCAGACGCAGATGGGATCGTAGTCGAGGTTGCCGACGTTGCCTGGGCCGGCGCGCAGCTGGTCGTGGCGCACCAGGCGGTAGAGGCTGGGCGAATAGACCTGCAGCGGGTGCTTCGCCAGGATGTCCGGGCCGAGCTCCGTCGGCGGATGCTCGTGCAGGTCGTACAGGTGGCTCAGGAAGGCAGTGGCCTGCTCGGCGGTCTGTGCGAGCGTGGATGATGCGCTCAGCGAGAGGAGAAGAGGGTCAAGACGAGCTTGCGGGGTGGGAACATGATCTATCGGACGATGCGGAAGATGTGGGCCGTCGCCTGCGGGGTAAGCGCGATGTAGTTGCTCGCGCCTTGCCATGTGTAGCGGGTGCCGGTGAGCAGATCTTCCACCTGAAAGGGTGTACCCGCGGGCAGGCCAAGCTGGTCGAGCGCGAGGGTGAGCGTTGCAGCCTGAGGTGCGGCTGGATCGAGGTTGACGACGGTCAGGACCGTGTTTGTGCCGTCGGCGGCCGCCTTGGAGTAGGCAAGGACCTGCGGGTTGTCAGCGGGATGGAAGTGCAGGTTTTCATTGCGCTGCAGCGCTGGATTGTCGTGCCGGATGGTGTTGAGCTGTGTGATGAGCGGGGCGAGAGCCGGCGCGCTGGTATCCCAGGTGCGGAGCTGATACTTTTCGCTGTCGCGGTATTCTTCGCTGCCGGTCTTGCCGGGTGAGGGCGCGGCCGGCCTCCATTCCATGAGTTCGTACGCTGGACCATAGATGCCGTAGTTGGAGCTGAGCGTTGCGGCAAGGATGACACGCTGCTGAAAGACAGCGCGGCGAACAGAGGGGTCAGACACCTGCAGCTGCGCGTGGAGGATGTCAGGCGTGTTGGGCCAGACATTGGGGCGGAAGAAGTCGGCCACCGGGGCGTTCGCAACCTCGGTGAAGTATTCGGTGAGCTCGGCTGCCGTCTGGCGCCAGGTGAAGTAGGTGTAGGACTGTGTGAAGCCAGCTTTGGCCAAGGAATACATGACATGCGGGCGGGTGAAGGCCTCGGCGAGGAAGAGTACGTCGGGCGAAAGCTTGTGGACCTCGGCAATGCACCACTCCCAGAAAGGCAGCGCTTTGGTGTGGGGGTTGTCGACGCGGAAGACGCGAACGCCCTGGTCGATCCAGAACTCGAAGACACCGAAGAGAGCGTCCCAGAGACCGCGCCAGTTGCGCGACTCAAAGTTGAGTGGGTAGATGTCCTGATATTTTTTTGGCGGGTTTTCAGCGTACTGGATGGAGCCATCGGGGCGGCGGGTGAACCACTCGGGGTGGGACTTCACCCAGGGGTGATCGGGCGAACATTGGAAGGCTATGTCAAGCGCCAACTCCATGCCGTAACGCTGGGTGGCGCGCAGCAGGGAAGCGAAGTCGTCCAGGGTTCCGAGTTCCGGCAAAAGAGCGGTGTGGCCACCTTCGGCTGCGCCGATGGCCCATGGACTGCCGACGTCGCCGGGCTGCACGACGGTGCTGTTGTTCGGGCCCTTGCGGTACGCGGTGCCGATGGGGTGAATCGGTGGCATGTAGAGGATGTCGAAGCCCATCGCGGAGATTCCGGGGAGGCGGGCCTCGACGTCGCGGAATGTGCCGTGCGTGCCGTCGGCGGATGCAGATCGAGGAAAGAGCTCGTACCAGGTGGAATAGCGGGCGCGGTTCCGGTCAACCCAAATGGGAAGCTCGGCAGGGTAGGTGGTGGCGAAGCTGAGGTCTGGGTAGCGGAGGGCGAGTTCGGCAAGTCCGGCGGAGACAGGCTGGTCGTAGTGGGCGCGAGCTTCATCGGCGAGGACGCGGAGATCCGCGGCGGCCTGCTTGAGGGCAGCAGCGTCTTCGCCGCGGGCGCGACCGGCGGCGGCCGCAAGGTGGCCGGCACCGATGCGGAGCGCGAGGGGGATGTCCTGCATGCCGTCGTCCTGGGCCGACAGCCGCTTATCGAGGTCGTGCAGCCAGGTGTCGAGGTGGTCCACCCAGGCCTGCACGGTGAAGAGCCAATCGCCGAGACGGTCAACGGTGAAGGTGGCCGACCACATGTCGTTGTTGATGGCGGTGAACGGCGTATGCTGCCATTTGCGCTGCGAGGCATGGCGGTACAGAAGGCGGGCGTTGACGTGGTCGTGACCGTCGGAGAATATGGCGGCGGTGACGGTGACGCTGTCGCCGATGACGCGCTTGGCTGGGTAGCGGCCCGCGTCGACGGTGGGTTGAATCTCTTCAATGACGACCCGGCGGCGTCCCTCGGTGGGTTTCATGCGGCGTGGTGCTCCTTCAAAAGCGTGTTGCGAGTCTTGCACGGATACGGCTGCTGGTAAGACGCGCGCAAAGGTTTCAACGACACTTTTTCATGCGCACGTCGATTTTGCATCCAAAGAACATAGCGACGGCACCCCAGCGCTTTTCCACCTTACACCGTTTGTGAGCCAAGGCGGGTGGCGGTTGTACGTCCAGGAGGAATACGTTGCCAGAACGGAAGGCGAAGTGGCGCGAGGCACCCTTGCACGGCTCGCGGATTGAAGACTATGCGGTGATCGGTGACTGCGAAACGGCTGCTCTGGTAAGCCGTGAAGGCTCCATCGACTGGCTGTGCTGGCCAACGTTCTCCTCTGGCGCTTGCTTTGCGGCACTGCTGGGCACGGTCGATAACGGATACTGGCGTATTCGGCCCAAGGGCAAGATCAAAGAGATGCGCCGGCGTTACCTGCCGGACACCATGATCGTCGAGACGACGTTCGTTACTGCCGAGGGCGAGGTGAGCTTGACGGATTTTATGCCGCCACGGGGCAAGCACTCGGATGTGCTCCGCATCGTGCGCGGGGTCAAGGGCAAGGTGGACGTGCGCATGGACCTGGTGCTGCGCTTCGATTATGGGCTGACCATTCCGTGGGTGACGATGCAGGAGCAGGAACTGCGTGCTGTGGCCGGCCCGAATATGGCAATCTTACGCAGCGAGTGCGCCCATGGGAAACCGCCGGTACTGCACGGCGAGGGTCTGACGACCGTGAGCGACTTCCGCCTGAAGGAAGGCGAAGAAGTTTGTTTCGCGTTGACCTATGCGCCCTCGATTGAAGAGATACCGGAGCGCGTTCCGGTAGAACAGGCGCTCGAGGACACGAAGGCCTATTGGACCGAGTGGTCGGGGCGGAACCGGTATGAGGGCAGCCATGAAGAGGCTGTGCGGCGCAGCCTGATGACGCTGAAGGTGATGACGTACCGGCCTACGGGTGGGATTGTGGCGGCGGTGACAGCGGGCCTGCCGGAGCAGATAGGCGGAGAACGCAATTGGGACTACCGCTACTGCTGGCTGCGCGACACGTCCTTCACGCTGCTGGTGTTGATGTGCGCCGGCTACCAGGAGGAGGCGATTGCCTGGAGGCGATGGCTGTTGCGCGCCATCGCGGGCGCTCCGGAGCAGATACAGAGCTTGTATGGCATTGCCGGGGAGCGCAAGTTGCTGGAGTGGAACGTGGAGTGGCTACGGGGGTATGAGGACTCGCGGCCGGTGCGGGTGGGCAACGCGGCGGTTGACCAGTTTCAGTTGGACGTTTATGGCGAGGTGTCGGTCGCGCTGTCGCGCACGCCGGCCGCGGAGGAAGACCTGCGTATCCCCGCGGAAAAGTTGGAGGCTGCGCTGATTGAGCACCTGTGCAAGATATGGCCGGAGCCGGATGAGGGCATCTGGGAGACGCGTGGAGGACGACAGCACTTTGTCCACAGCAAGGTGATGGCCTGGGTCGCACTGGACCGCGCCGTGAAGCAGCATGAGCGTTACGACGGCGAGGGCGACGTGAAACGCTGGCGCAAGAACCGCGACATGTTGCACAAGGAGATTTGCGCCAAGGGCTTTAGCAAGAAGTTGAACGCGTTTACCCAGAGCTACGGGTCGAAGTCGCTGGACGCGTCGTGCCTGCGGCTGGCCATCGTGGGGTTTCTGCCTCCGGACGATCCGCGCATCGTGGGAACGATAGAGGCTATTGAAAAAGGCCTGATGCGCGACGGCTTTGTGCAGCGATATGACACCAGCAAATCCAAAGACGGATTGAAGGGAAGCGAGGGTACTTTCCTTGCGTGCAGCTTCTGGCTGGTCGTGTGCCTGTGGCTCATCGGTCGCAAGGACGATGCCACGGCGATGTTTGAACGGTTGCTGAAGGTCCGCAACGACGTCGGGTTACTCAGTGAAGAGTACGACCCCAACGCGGGCCGGATGCTGGGCAACTTCCCCCAGGCGCTCAGCCATATCGCATTGGTCCATGCCGCTTTTACCATCTCCGGGCAGTGGACGCCGGAGACGGCCCAGAGGAAGAACTAAGGAGGCTTCATGCCGGTGCAACCTGAGCATGGGTGGGAAGACTCTACTTATAGATGCGAAGCGTTCCAGGATCCACCTATCGGCTGCAATTACACGCCGGTTTCACATTTGATGATGCAGCGGAGGCAGCGGCGTATCTGCGCGAGTTGGGGGTAACGCACATCTATTGTTCGCCATATCTGCAGGCTGCGCCCGGCAGCATGCATGGCTATGATGTGGTGGACCACCGCAAGGTGAATGAGGAGTTGGGTGGAGCGACGGCGCATGAGCGATTCTGCCAGCGGCTGGGTGAATTGGGTCTGGGGCAGGTACTGGACATCGTGCCAAACCATATGAGCCTGGGCCAGCAGAATAAGTATTGGTGGGATGTACTGGAGAATGGCACCAATAGCCGGTATGCGAGTTACTTTGACATCGACTGGAACTCCAGCGAGGAGCGTCTGCGGGATAAGGTGCTGGTGCCCATACTCGGTGACCAGTATGGGCGTGTGCTGAGTTCCGGCGGCGTTGTGGTGAAGCGGCAGGGATGCTGCTTTACGGTGGAGGCCGGCGGGCAGACGCTGCCGGCAGCGCCGGGAAGTCTGCCACTGCTGCTGGGCAAAGCGGCAGACTTTACACGGAATGACACCCTCAGCTTTCTAGCCGCGAGTTACGGGCGGCTACCTTCGCCAGATTTCTGGGACCGCCGCGTGATCCTGGCGCGGCACCGCGACAAGGGCGTGCTCAATACATTGCTGGATCGGCTATGCAGCGAAGATGACGCCGTGTGTGAGGCGATCGATCGCGCGGTGCGAGAGGTGAACGCAAACGTCGACACGCTGGACGAGTTCCTTTCACAGCAGTACTACCGTCTGGCGTATTGGAAGACCGCGGACCAGCAGTTGGGCTATCGGCGGTTCTTTGATGTAAACACGCTGATTGGATTGCGTGTAGAGCGCGAACATGTCTTCGAGGAGACCCACGCACTGATCGTGAAGTGGCTCAAGCAGGGTTTGCTGGATGGCGTGCGCGTCGATCATCCGGACGGGCTGCGCGATCCGCGGCAGTATTTTCAGCGTCTGCGCGAACGCGCACCCGACGCCTGGATTGTTGGCGAGAAGATTTTGGAACCGGGGGAGACGCTGCGTACAGACTGGCCGGTGCAAGGCACCAGCGGTTACGACTTCCTGAACGCGGTGATGCGCGTCATGCTCGCGCCGGAAGGTTTGCAGCGGTTAGGGGAACACTACAAACAGTTCACTGAAGACGACTGCACGTTCCCAGCGGTGGCGCATGAGAAAAAGCTGGCCGTCGAGCAGGAGGCCCTGGGCAGCGACGTGAACCGCCTGGCAAGTCTTTTTGTGGAGATATGTGAACAGAACCGCGACCAGCGGGACTACACGCGGGCAGAGGTGCGGCGGGCGATTCGCGAGGTTTCGGCCTGTTTCTCCGTCTATCGCACGTATGTGGTGCCGGAGCGCGGGGAGATTGCTGACGAAGACCGCCGCCGTATCGAGATGGCGACCGAGTGCGCGAAGAGCAAGCGACAGGACATCGATGGCGGGCTCTTCGACTTCATGCATGATGTGCTCACGCTCAAAGTGTCCGGCAAGCTGGAAAGCGAGTTCGTCTATCGCTTTCAGCAGTTCACCAGCCCCGTGATGGCGAAGGGCGTGGAAGACACCGCATTCTATTGCTATAACCGCCTGACCGCGCTGAACGAAGTTGGTGGAGATCCGGATTGTGGCGACACGGATCTCGGAGCGTTCCACGCGTATAACGAAGCGGTGCAACAAAGCTTCCCTGCAACCATGACCACGCTGAGCACGCATGACACAAAGCGGAGCGATGATGTGCGCGCCCGGCTACTGGTGCTGTCGGAAGATCCGGAAGCGTTTTCAGAGTTTGTCAGTCAACTGGGCTTTAACACGCGCCATCTGCGCGGAGAAGAAGTGGATGGGGACACCGAATGGTTCCTTTATCAGACGCTGGTAGGCGCTTGGCCCATCGAAGCCGAGCGGCTGAAAGCTTACATGCAGAAGGCCATGCGCGAGGCGAAGCTCCGAACGAGTTGGGTCAATAATAATGAGGAATACGAGACCGCCGTGAATGACTGGATTGACGCGCTGCTGACTGATCCGGAGACCTTGGAGGATGTGGAGAGGTATGTGGCCACCATCCGGGATGCTGGCCGGGTCAATTCGTTGAGCCAGACGCTGCTGAAATATACCTCGCCAGGAGTACCAGACATGTACCAGGGCGGCGAACTCTGGGACCTCTCGCTGGTTGATCCCGACAACCGGCGGCCTGTGGATTATGGTCTGCGGACGAAGCTTTTGAAACAGCTTCCCGGAATGAGTGTGAGCGAGGTGACGGCACGCGCGGATGAAGGACTGCCGAAGTTATGGGTGGTTCATCACGCGCTCCGGCTGCGCAAGGAGCATCCGGAGTGGTTCGGCGCGGAAGCGGCGTATGCGCCCGTGACAGCAGAAGGTGCGGCGAGTGAGCGTGTCATTGCTGCCCTGCGCGGCGACTCTGTCATGACCGTGGCGCAGCGTTGGCCGCAGTGTGGCGCTGCCTGGGGGGCAACGACGATACGCGTCCCTGAAGGAGGCTGGTGGAATGTGCTGTCTGGACGAGAGGTGAAGGGTGGCGACGTGCGGGTGAGCGAGTTGCTGAAGGCCTTCCCAGTCGCCCTTCTAATCAGAGATTCGGGAACGGCGAAGTAAGGCAGGAGAGCAGATGCATCAATTTAAAGTGTGGGCACCGCTGGCGCAGCGGATGCAGTTGAGGTTTGGCGAGAAGACATTACCGATGATTGGGCCGGACGATCGCGGATGCTGGCACGTCCCGGTGGACGACGCAGGGTGCGGGATGGACTACGCGTTCCTCATCGACGATGACCCGACTCCCTACCCTGATCCGCGCAGTCTATGGCAGCCAGAGGGCGTGCATGGCATGTCGCGTTTGTATGACCACAGCAAATTCGAGTGGAGCGACGAGCGATGGGTCGCGCCCCCGTTATTCGGGGCGGTGATCTATGAGTTGCACATCGGCACCTTCAGCGCAGAGGGGACTTTTGACGGGGCTCTCGCGCACCTCGATCATCTGGTGCATCTGGGCGTGACGCACATCGAGGTGATGCCGATTGCAGACTTTGCCGGCGAGCGGGGCTGGGGATATGACGGCGTGGCCCTGTTCGCGGCTTCTGAGCAATATGGTGGACCGGACGGATTCAAGCGGTTCGTTGATGCGTGCCATGCTTATGGTCTGGCCGTCATCCTGGACGTGGTCTACAACCACTTTGGGCCTGTGGGCAATTACACGAACAAGTTTGGGCCGTACCTGACAGAGAAGCACCAGACGCCCTGGGGCGCGGCGGTGAACTTCGACGATAAGGGTTCGGACGAGGTGCGCCGGTTTTTCTGTGACAACGCAGAGATGTGGCTCAAGGACTACCACGTGGATGGTCTTCGTCTGGATGCGGTGCATGCGTTCATCGATTTGAGCGCGGTGAACTTCATGGAGCAGCTGTCAGCCGAGGTAGAACGGCTGGGCACGACCCTGGGACGCAAACTCGTACTGATTGCTGAAAGCGATTTGAATGATCCCAAGGTGGTGCGGCCGCGCGAAGCGGGCGGCTTTGGCATGGACGCGCAATGGAGCGACGATTTTCATCACTCGCTCTTCACGCTGCTTTACGAGTGCGAGCCGGGGTTGGGGTACTACGATGACTTCGGCACCGTGGAGGACCTGGCAAAGGCACTCAAGGAGGTGTACGTCTATGACGGGCAATACTCCGGCTTTCGCAAGCGGTCTCATGGGCGGCCCGTGACGGGCCTGGCGGCGCAGCACTTTGTGGTCTTCGATCAGAACCATGACCAGGTGGGAAACCGCGCGAAGGGTGAACGGATGGAACACCTCGTTGGCATGGACGCTGCCAAGGTGGCGCTCGGACTGACGCTGCTGGCACCTTATGTGCCGATGCTGTTCATGGGCGAAGAGTTTGCGGCCTCGACACCTTTCTGCTACTTCGCAAATCATGATGACCCAGTGATGGCCAAAAGCGTGAGTGAGGGCCGAAAGAAAGAGTTTGCCGACTTCGGATTTGCAGACGCCGACATCCCCGATCCAGAGACATTGTCCACGTTTACCGACAGTAAATTGCGCTGGGACGAGGTGCTGAAAGGCAAACACCTGCAAATGCTCGAGTGGACGAAAGCGTTAATCCATCTCCGGCGTACAACCGTTGCGCTCAATGATGGCGACGTGGGTCACCTGAAGGTAAAGTGCAACGCAGACAAGCGCTGGCTCATCATGCAGCGGGAGCATGTGCGCGTCATCGCCAATCTTGGTAAACAAGGGGAGAGCTTCCACCTGGAGAAGGCCGAGCGGATGTTGCTGTGCTCCAGCGACATACCGGAGAAGGACGGCCTGGTACTGTTGCCTGCCATGAGTCTAGTAGTGCTGGCAAAAGAAGACGAACAGGCGGGCGCTTAGGCTGAACGCTGGCGATCCTTCCATACGCGATACACACCCCAGGCGGCAGCGGAGCAATTGTCCATCACGCGAGCGTCCAAGAGCATATCCTCGAACTCTGACACGCTCACCCGATGCACGGTCATGCCTTGCTCCTCGGCATCGCGGTCTGTGGGGCCGGGCGTAAGGTCTTCCGCCAAGAAGACGTGGTGCAATTGACGCATGACACCATAGCCGATCCAAAGACTGGCCAGTTGAGTGATGCGGCCGGCGCGGAGGCCAGTCTCTTCGGCGAGTTCTCCGCGCGCCATTTCGGTGGGGTTGGCATCGGCTTCCTCCCAGCCTCCCTGCGGAAGCTCAAAGAAGCTGGCACCAACGGTATAACGAAACTGGTGCACAAGCCAGACGAAATCGCCCGCCGAAGTATGTTCGATCGGAAGAATAATTGTGGCGGGATCTTTGTCGATGACGCCGTAGAGACCGCGACGGCCGTCAGGGTATTCCAGGATATCTTCGCGCACGCTGGTCCATGGATTGCGATAGACCTCGCGTGTACTCACGGTTTTGATTTTGGGTGCGTCCGGCACAGGCGGGCCTCCGGCTAGTTCACATGTTTACTGCGGCGGCTCATAAAGTCCATGAGCAGATAGTTGCCCAGTGTCTGTGGCGTGGTGAAGTACGCCTTGCCGCGGCACATGGCGGACATCTTCTGCACGAATTGAACGAGCTGA
This sequence comes from Rhytidiadelphus loreus, assembly GCA_947034895.1. Taxonomy (NCBI): domain Eukaryota; kingdom Viridiplantae; phylum Streptophyta; class Bryopsida; order Hypnales; family Hylocomiaceae; genus Rhytidiadelphus; species Rhytidiadelphus loreus. The sequence continues at coordinate 29,151 of CAMQQG010000197.1, read as the reverse complement.
AAATCATCGGCCAGCATGAAGGTGTTGATCATGATGCCCGCGCGCTTGCAGCGGCTCACCTCTTCCAGCGTCTCGGCAATCACCAGCGGGTCGAGACCGAAGGCGTTCTTGTAGATGCGACCGTCGGGCATGGTCAGGGCGCTGGGCTTGCCGTCCGTAATCATGACGATCTGCTTCATGTCCTTGCCGCTGCTGCGCAGGATGCGCTGCGCTACGCGCAGGCCTTCGCGCGTGTTGGTGTAGTGCGGGCCTACCTTCACGCGCGGTAGCTGGGAGATGGGTACCTCTTCCGCGGAGTCGTGGAAGAGGACGAGCGAAAGCGTGTCGCCGGGGAACTGTGTGCGGATGAGGTGTGATAGCGCCATGGCGACGCGCTTGGCAGGGGTGAAGCGGTCTTCGCCGTACAGGATCATCGAGTGCGAGCAATCCAGCAAGACGACAGTCGCGCAGGAGCTTTGGAAATCAGCCTGTTGCACATGCAGGTCGGAGTATTCAAGGTTCAACACGCCGGTCGACGAGGGGCCGCCTTCGCGCGCGAAGACACTATTCAGTGTCGCACCGATGTCGAGATTGAGCGTGTCGCCGAACTCATAGGGCTTGGAGCTGCCGTTGGTTTCTACGCCAGCGGCCTCGTGCCGCGTATCATGGCGGCCGAGCGAACTTTTGCCGAGCGGGCCAAGCAGGTCGCGCAGGGCCTTATATCCGAGGAAATCCATCCCCTTGTCGGTAACCTCGAAGCGGGCCTCGCCGTTGCCTTCGCCGGACTGGCCCTGTCCTTCGCTGGGTTCTTCGGCGTTGAGGTAGGCCTCATCCTTCATGCGTTGAATGATCTTATCGATGAGCTCTTCCACCTGCGGCTCGTCAAGCTGCTCGTACTGCTCCTGCGCGTCTTCATCGAGCAGCTCGCCGGAGTCGAGCGCCTGGCGGATCGCCTCGCGCAGACTCTCCATGGAGTCATCCATATTGCTGAAGGGTGAGAAAGGATCCTGAAAGCCGGAGTCCAGCAGAAAGTCGGAAAGACTCTGCATGAGATCTTCGAGATCGAAGCTCGTAGAGAGGTCGCCGGTAAACTTGGTATAGCGGGTAAGTTTCATGCAGTGCCACCTACCCCATTCTAGCTGGGGCAGGTGGCAACCGCTTTGGTGCGATGAACGCAGAGCGCACCGCCCAGCTACTTCAACTGCTCAAGCAGGGTCGCCACGGCCTTTTCCAGTTGCGCATCATGGCCGGTTTCTGTCTCGCCCAACGGGCGGAGCTCCTCCACGTCGACGGGGCGCGGGTGCATCTCCATGTTCTGGCCGCGCGTGTCTTTCACCTCTTCGCCGGGCACACGAACCTGTGAGCCGTCGATAAGGCGTTGCGCACCGGTGAAGATGATCCAGCCGGCGGTGGGTGTGCCGACCGTTTTGCCGAGTTCAAGTGTGCGGTAGCCTTCGGTGAAGTCTTCACCGTCGGAGAGCGTGCTTTCGTTGGTGATGAGCACGGTGGGCTTGCCGAGCGCGCGCTGCCCCAGCGATTGGCGGCTGGGTTCAGTTGTGCCGTCGCGCGGGGTCATTAGAAGATAGTTCCTCCGCGCGAAGACGTCGATCACGCGGCCATTGACGTAACCGCCGTTGTTGTTGCGCACGTCGACGACAACGCCTTCTTTGGACTCGTTCTGCGCGTCAAGATCGAGGTAGAGCTGCGCGAGGTCGGTGTCGCCCATGGCGGGAATGTGGACATATCCGAGTTTGCCGCCAGAGAGCATGTCGACCAGTGCGCGGCGGGAGTCGACCCAGGCGCGATAAAGCAGACCAGACTCAACCTGCAGCGTGACCGGCCGTACGACCACATCGTTCTTCTTCCCGCCGGCCTCCATCGTGAGCACGGTACGCTTGCCGGACCTGTCCTCCAGTAGCGCGTCCAGATTGGTGGCCGGAGTGATGGCGTTGCCGTCGACAGCGAACAGGCGATCACCGAGGCGCAGCTCCACGGGCTTCCCCTTGTCGTCCGTGGCAAGCGCGGCGGGGCCGAGTGGAACAATTTCGCGCACGATGAGTGCGCCTGTGCTCTCGAAGGGTGCACGCTCAAAGCGCAAACCAAGCCGGCCGGTGCGGACCACCGGCTGAGCAGGCTTCGAGATGCCGGAATGCGAGCTGTTGAGCTCGCCGATGAGCAGCGAGATGTCGCGGCGCAGCTCAGGCCCGGTGCGTGCGCCTTCGATGTACGGCCGCCACTGGTCGCGCAGAGCGGCCCATTTGGCACCGTTGAAGGCAGGGTTCCAGAAGCGGTGGTCGAGCGTGGACCAGGCCTCGTCAAAGACGACCATCTTCTCGCGGTCGAAGTCCACGTCGATGGCCGTGGAGAGCGCGATGGCCTTGGGCGTGCGCGACTCCAGCGCAATGCTGTGGATGCTCGCTCCTGCGTCCGGCCCGCGTCCGCCTTCCAGGTAGTACATCTCCTTGCTGTCCGGCGTGAAGGCGATGTCCTGCTTGCCGCCCGGCGTGGAGGTGAGCTGCCGCGGCGTCGCCGGCTCGCGGCTCAGCTCGTCGAGCGAGTAGGTGTAGATGTTCTGCGTGCCGGAGACCTCAGCGAGGAAGGCCAGCGTCTTGCCATCGGGTGAGATGGTGGGAAAGCGTAGGTCGAGGTCGATGGGGAGCAGCGTGAGGCGGTCGCGGATGCCTGCAAAGACGATTCTGGTAGGCTCAATCTTTCTCGCTTTCTTTTCGCTGCCGGCCTTTGGCCCGGCAGCAGCCGCATCTTTAGTCTCCTTCGGCTCCTCCGTTGTGTCGGTCCTGGTGGGTGTGTCCGGCGCGCCGGGGGTGGACTGCTTCTTGAACAGTTCAGTGAACTGGTCTTCGCGGTAGGCCGGCACATGCGGCACAAGGTCCACACGGGCCAGCTGCGGCGTCTCCGCGCGCTGAGCTGTGTCGAAGAGGATGTACTTGCCGTCCGGCGACCAAGCCAGGTGGCTGGCGGTTTGTCCATTGGCGAGGAAGGTCAGCGGGCGCGCAGGCGCGGAGCCGTCCGCCGGCACCGCGAAGAGGTTGGCGAAACCATTGACGCCGATGGGCACATAGACTACCCAATGCGAGTCCGGCGACCAGGCGATGTCCGAACCGCCATAGCTGTTGATCTCGCCGGTGGCGATGACCTTGTCCTTCATGTCTGCAAGCGTGAGGATGTGGAGCGTCTTACGGTCGCGCAGATACGCCAGCGACTTGCCATCGGGTGAGAACGTCGGCGAGGCATCCAGCATAAGCCCATGGGTAAGCGCTCGTTCCGTCTGCGCGGTGAAGTCGTACTCATACAGGCTGGAGCCGCCATCACGCTCTGAGCGGTAGACGAGCTTCGTCGAGTCGGGCGACCATACCGGCCCGGACTCAGCGGCATCGGTGGAGGTGAGCCGCTGGGGCTCGCCGCCGTCCTTCGCGCTGGCCGCAAAGACGTCGCCATGCGCGACGACGGCGATCTTCTTGCCGTCCGGCGAGAGCGCCAGGTTGGACCACGAACTGAGCGCCATGTGTGTGACGCCTGGAGAGCTGGGCACGCCGCGCAGTTCCATCGGCAGCTCTGCCGTTTCGCCAGTGGCAAGGTTGAGGCTCCAGATGCCGAAGTTGCGCTCAAAGACAACTGTCCTGCCGTCATGCGCCAGCGTGGGCCAGAGGCAGCGGCCGCTGGTGAAGTGCGTGATCTGCTTCGCTGCACCCGTGGCGATGTCCAACGACCAGATGTTTTCGCCGCCGCGGTGGCCCTCGCCCGATTTATCGCTCATAAAGTAGAGCGTCTTACCATCGGGCGCGGCCATGGGCCAGGCATGCTTGGCATCAGCGGGGGCCAGCAGCTTGTACTCGAACGAGTCCAGCGGCTTGAGCCATAACTCGGTCTCGTCGATGTGCGCGTGGCCGTCGCGCCACCACTGGCCGCTGGAGATACCCTTGGCGACCAGCACAATCGCCTGACCATCCGGCGTGGGCGTGGACTCAAACTCGTTCAGGTAGCGCTCGCGTGAGACCTCCAGGGGCGTGCCGCCCGTCGAGCGCACGCGCAGGATGTCCCCCTGACCGGCAACGTCCGTAGCCGGCGAGGTGAGGTAGAGCCACGCGCCATCCGCAGACCAGGCATCGAGCGTGACCGGCGCGTCGGTGTACGTGATGCGCTGCAGCGTGCCGGTGGCGAAGGTGAGCACGTAGATGTCGTTGCTGCCTGTGCGTGTGGACTGGAAGGCCAGCCGCTTGCCATCGGGCGAGTACAGCGGTCGCGACTCCTCGGCCGGGTCGGAGATCAACAGGTGCGCCACGCCGCCCGCAGCGGGCGCGGTCCAGATGTCGCCACCGGAGGCAAACGCCAGCTCCTTGCCATCGGGTGAGAGCGCGGGCGTCGCGAAGGAGGGCTTCTGCGCAAGCGCGGTGAGCGGAAGGGCGAGAAGGGCGGCGGCAAAGAGGTGTGCGCGCAAGATGGCCTCGGCATGGAGATTTGTTGTTGAGACGAGTGTAGTCGAGGGAAGGACGTGCGGCGCGGCTAAGGTGCAGGTTCGGTCGCAGTTGCCCAGTGCGCCAGGGCCACGCAGGCGACGGGCAACAGGCCGATCGCGAAAGGGATATAGATGCGCGGCTCGCTCCAGTTGCCCAGCACCGACCACACGCAGAGATAAAGTAACGCCGCGATCAAGATCGTGCGGTCGGCGACCGTACGCCGCCCAAAACGTTGAAGAAGCACGACGATCGCAACCACCACCGGCGGCATCACCATGAGCAGCCCGAGGCGGTTGTAGCTCAGGCCGACGTTCTGCCCTAGTGTAAAGACCTTGCCGCAGTAGTGCGCTGCAGGATAGACGATGCGCATCAGGTACAGCAGCACCGCTCCCGCGATGCCCGCAACCAGCAGCCCCGTGCCAGCGAGCGTCACGCGGTTTGAAGCCTGCAACGTGCCCATCAGCGCCGCTAGCGCCAGCGCCACGCCGAGGACCACCGCCACATCCGCCCGCACGCAGCCCTCTGCAAAGCCGAGTCCAATCAGCGCGACGGCACATGCCGCAGAAACGCGCCGCGCTCCACGCTCTATCTTTCCGATGAGCAGCAGTGCTGCCGCGACGAAGACGCAGTTCGGCAGCGTCTCGACGCGCGCGAAGGCATACGTCTGCTGCAGATAGAAGCCCATCAACAGCCCTAGCAGCGCCTTGGCCGCTGTACTCGCTTGCGGGGCGGCGGGGTGCAGCCTGCGCAACAGCAGCGCATACAGCATCCCACTCAGGGCCACCGCACTCACCAGGTCGAGCAACACCATCCCCGCGGTCAGCGAGTGCAAATGCAGACGCTCGGCGACCCACTGCGCCGCCCGCGGCATGGCCGTGCGATATTGCTCCGGGGCGCAGGCAACTCCGGCCAATACTGGGCCATAACTGAAGGGATCATGCCAGTACGCGAACTGGTCGAAGCGAATCCAGCTGACATCGATCAGCACGTAAAGTCCGAGCCAGAACAGATGCACGCGGTTCGATTTGGCCAAAGCGGTTTGCATGGAAGGCAAAGGCCGTTCTGCTGCGCGGCCTCCACCATCCTAGCGCGTCGCCTACGGCCGCGTGCCGGCCAGCACCGCGAAGCGGTTGTCCTTGAACCAGCAATCGACATCCGCAAACCCAGCCTCGCGCATCCACGCCAGCTGTTCTTCGACCGATGCACACCGGTCATCCTGCTGCCGGTACAGCGAGTCGGCGATCTGGAGCGCCGTCGCGCCGGCCTCGCGCACCTGCTCCAGCCACAGCTTCTTGTACAGGTGGTCGAGCGCGGGCGTGGGGCCGGCCACCTGCTCCGCATTCACGAAGACGCCGCCCGGCCGCAGCGCCGCGAAGATGCGCGTGAAGAGCGATTTCTTCGTGTCGTGGTCCAAGTGGTGGATCGACAGCGCCGATACCACCGCGTCATACGGCCCGCCCAGCGGCGCGGTCGCGTAGTCGGCGACCTCAAAGCTCACGCCGCGGTCATCAGCCAGCCGCTCCCGCGCACGCTCGATCATCGGCGCGGAGACGTCCAGCAGATGAATGCGCGCCTCCGGATACCACGACCGCACGAACGCCGCCAGCAGCCCTGTGCCCGCGCCCAGGTCGAGGATGTCCAGCGCGCCGGCCGGGATGAGATCGGTCGCGCGGCGGTAGAAGGCGTCATAGCAGGGGATCAGCTTGGCGCGGTCGGCGTCGTAGGTGGAGGCGGTGATGTCGAAGACTTCCTGCGTGACAGTGGGCATGGCGTGGTCCTTTCGGAGATGTGGAGAGGGATGCGATCACAGGCGATCCAGCCAGAGATGGCGGGATTGCAACAGATGTAGTTGTGGTGAGGTGCGTTTAGCGCGAACAGCGGCAACAACAGGCGGGCAGAGACAGTCGCACCTCTAGGGTGTCAGGACTGTAGCGCCGCAGCTTCTGTTGGCTGGCCATGAGGAGATTGTAGCGGAAGGGAAGCAACTTGCTAGAGTTGAAGTTCGCTGTGCGAACCAAGTCTGACGAGTTCCAATCTGTCTGTCCCAATCTTGCGGTAAATCAGTACGAGGTCGGGGCGGACATGACAATCGCGATGGTCAACCCACCCCCCACAAGCGCGTGATCGCGATATCGTGCGGTCAGCGGGAGATCTTGCTGCAATAGAAGGAGCAGGGCGTTCAATTCGGCCTGTAAGACCTGCCGGTAGACGCCTCTACGTTCACGCTTCAAGTCTCGACGGAAGCGTGCAGTGTATTCAGTCTTCCGCATCGAGTTCCGCAAAAAGGTCGTCGAGTGAGGTCAGAGGATACGTTTCTCCCCCACGGGCAGCCTCCATGGCCTCAACCGTTTCGGCGTTCGGGCGAAAAAAATCCATCGGCACACACTTACCCTCAACCGTCTTTTCGAGCATTTGACGAACGACATAGTCGATCGTAAGACCCTCGGCGGCGAAGATGGCTTCGGCTTTCTGCTTGATGGCTGCGTCGATGTGGGTTTCGATGATGGCTTCGGTGGGCATGGGAACCTCGATGGGCTGATTTTACTCGAACTACTCCCCTGAGCGGGTGAGCGTTACGCAAACTCCCATATGATCACTGAACCGGGTCTTGTCTCTAACCGAGTTCCAAATTTCCCACTGTGGTTGTGGGTTAAAGCCTTTGAGAAATTTCTCTGACAGAGATATATGGTCAGCGTTGTTGGGTATATCACGCGTGAGAGTTTGGATATTCAGTTGCTTAAAGCAGCCGTCAAGTCTTTCGCGACCAAACGGGCTTATGTACGTGTCGCCTTGCCGAGGAGTGCGGAGTGAAGTGTTGTAGTCGCCCGCAACGCAAAGATTGCCAAGGCTTGCGAGCCTCAGCCAATCGATGATTTGGACTTCGACCGCTGTTTCAAAATCGGTCTTAGGGAGCTTAGGTTCGTGCTTGCCGCGGTTCTTTCCGTAGATGCCAAGGATCGTCCCGTAAACATTCAGATCACCCCACTCATCGCATTTCAGCAGTGCGCATACGCCAGAGTGTGAATTGCACATATCACTCCGGCGTTGCCCGTGAAACTTGCTCCAGATGGTGACGCGGTTCTCGCCCTGTCTGTAGGGTCCGGTGCCTATTGAAATTGATCCGAACAGGCAAGATGTGCCGATACAAGTTTGGTATCGATTACTCAATTCAATACATGAGTTGGTCTCGGTCAGAATCAGGATGTCCGCATCCACTTTGTTAAGCTCACCAATGACGTTTGCGGCTCTGTTCGAAGACGTGTTGGGACGCATCACATTCCAGGTTGCAATCTTCAGCTTCTTGGCGGAAGCGTCCGACATTAGTTGAATCCCCGCCGCGTCCGGTTCCGCGCCATATCATCCGCATCGCGCTCCTGTGCGCGCTCCCTCATCCGCTCGGCGAGCTGCGCGGCGTCCTCATTCCGTTTGCGCTTCTCGCCGGCGGTGAAGGTGCGGGCCTCGCTGCGGCTGATCTTCTTGTGCGCGGTCATGCCTTCCAGCAGAAACTCCGCAGCGCTCACCGCGACCTCTACCGGCGTGCGGCTGTTCACCTTCAGCGGCGAGAGCTTCTCCATCAGCCCCTGGATCGTCTTCATCTCCGTAAACACGGCCTGCGAAGACTGCTTGTCGTTCAGCTCAATCGCGCCGCCCAGGTTGAACCACTGCTCAATCTGCTGGGTGTTCGTGTCGGCGAAGTAGCTGTCGTAGATATTGGCGACGGACTGGCGGATGAGCTCGCGGATCACCGTGTCGGCGCCCTTCATCTCGCCCTCGTACTCCAGCTCGATCTTGCCGGTGATGCCCGGCAGCGCGGCGAAGATGTCGCCCACGCGCGGCACCACGAGGCCCTCGCCGTGGATCAGCGCCCGCCGTTCAGCGTTCGAGACAACCAGCTCCATCGTGCTGATGGGCAGCCGCTGGCTCACGCCGCTGCGCTTGTCCACCTTCTTGTCATCGCGCGCGACGAACGCCACCTGCTCGACGATCTGCCGGATGTAGTGCGGAATGATGATCTCTTTAATGGCCTTCTGCGAAGGGTCATACGAGCGCGCCGTCCAGGCCTCCTGCTCGGTAATGCTGATGGCCTCATCCAGCGACTCCGGGTAATGCGTGCGGATCTCGCTGCCGATGCGGTCCTTGAGCGGCGTCACAATCTTGCCGCGCGCGGTGTAGTCCTCGGGGTTGGCGCTGAAGACAATCGCCACGTCGAGCTCTAACCGCACCGGGTAGCCCTTAATCTGCACATCGCCCTCTTGCATGATGTTGAACAGCGCAACCTGAATCTTGCCGGCAAGGTCCGGCACTTCGTTGATGGCGAAGATGCCGCGGTTGGCGCGGGGCAGCAGACCATAGTGCATCGTGAGCTCGCTGCCCAGCTCATGCCCGCTGCGCGCCGCCTTGATCGGGTCTACGTCGCCGATCAGGTCGGCTACGGTCACATCCGGCGTAGCCAGTTTCTCCACGTAGCGCTCAAAGGGCGTCATCCAGGCGATGGGTGTGTCGTCGCCGCGCGAGGCGACCAGATCTTTGCTGAAGCGCGAGAGCGGCTGGTAGGGGTTGTCGCGCAGCTCGGAGCCGGCGACGTACGGGCAGTGCGGGTCGAGCAGCGTGGTCAGCGCGCGCAGCAGCCGGCTCTTCGCCTGCCCGCGCAGCCCCAGCAGGATAAAGTTGTGCCGCGAGAGCACCGCGTTGACCACCTGTGGCACGACGGTGTCGTCATAGCCAATGACGCCGGGGAAGAGCGACTGGCCTTCCAGTTTGCCCCCCGGCGCGATCAAACGCAGACGCGCGATGAGGTTGTCGCGGAGCTCGTCCTTGACGCTACGAGAGACGCGGTCGGGGGTGTAATCGGACTTGCGGAGCTGGCCTAACGTGGCGGGGAGGGTCTGCGGCATCCTTCAAGTATAGATGTGACGCGGGGGGGCGCGATTTGCTGTGATTTGATCGGCTTTGATCCCGCTATATCCATCGGGGAAAGCTCAAAGAGGCGTGCGTCAAAAGGAAAGGCGCGACCGGTAGCGGTCGCGCCTTTGTGATGCGAACGGAAGTCCTACAGCGAGCTCATGTTGTGCAGGAACTCCTGGTTATTGCGCGTCTTGCCCAGTTTGTCGGAGAGAAGCTCCATGGCCTCCACCGGTGAAAGCGGGTTGAGCACCTTGCGGAGAATCCAGGTGCGCTGCAGGTCGTCCTTGGGGATGAGTAGCTCTTCCTTACGCGTTCCCGAGCGTTGAATATCAATCGCAGGGAAGACGCGCTTGTCGACGAGCTTGCGGTCGAGGATCACTTCCATGTTGCCGGTGCCCTTGAATTCCTCGAAGATGACCTCGTCCATGCGTGAGCCGGTGTCTATCAGGGCCGACGCAATGATGGTCAGCGAGCCGCCTTCCTCGATGTTGCGGGCCGCGCCGAAGAAGCGCTTGGGGCGTTGCAGCGCGTTGGAGTCGACGCCGCCGGAGAGCACCTTGCCCGAGGGCGGCACAATGGTGTTGTACGCGCGCGCGAGGCGGGTGATGGAGTCCAGCAGGATGACGACGTCGCGCTTGTGTTCGACGAGGCGCTTGGCCTTTTCGATGACCATCTCGGCGACCTGGACGTGACGGGCGGCGGGCTCGTCAAAAGTGGACGAGATGACTTCGCCCTTGACCGAGCGCTGCATGTCGGTGACCTCTTCCGGGCGCTCGTCGATGAGCAGCACGATAAGGACGATCTCGGGGTGATTGGCCGTGATGGAGTTGGCGATCGACTGCATCAGCACAGTCTTGCCGGTGCGCGGCGGGGCGACGATCAGTCCGCGCTGGCCCTTGCCGATGGGGCAGAGAAGGTCCATCACGCGGCCGGGGATACCCTCGCGGACAGTCTCCATCTTGATCTGTTCCTGCGGGTAGAGTGGGGTCAGGTTGTCGAAAAGGATTTTATTGCGGGTCTCTTCGGGCGACTCAAAGTTGATGGCTTCGATCTTCACCAGCGCGAAGTACTTTTCGCCCTCGTGCGGGCTGCGGACGTTGCCGCTGATGGTGTCGCCGGTCTTGAGGTCGAACTTGCGGATCTGGCTGGGTGAGACGTAGATGTCATCAGGGCCGGGCAGGTAGTTATAGTCCGGCGAGCGCAGGAAGCCGTAGCCATCTGGCAGGATTTCCAGCACGCCCTCAGCGAAGATATGGCCCTCTTTTTCGCTTTGGGCCTGGAGGATCTTGAAGATAAGGTCCTGCTTGCGCAGGGCGCTGGTGCCGGCGATATCGAGGCCGCGGGCGAGTTTGCCGAGTTCGGCGATGCTTTTCTCTTTGAGCTCCGAGATAGTCATCATTGCAGCTGTAGTTGTGGTTTCCATGTGTTCTTTCAGGTAGGGGAAATGTGTTGCGGAGGTGCAGGGCTAGGTACCCTGGATGGTGCGGAGGTTCTACATGTTGCGAGGGTGGGGTGGTGCAGGAGGTATAGCGGAACGCCTTCGACTGCAAGTGCGGGGAATAACCAGAGTGTAGCAGAGGTTGAGATGCGAGGGCGCGGGCATCCGATGCCGAGTGCTATGGAAAACCGGAGCCGCGCGTTATGGGACCACTTATGCCGCGCGCTTGTGGGCGACGGGCATTTCGACGACAGTGTCAGACTCGACGTTCATCGGAATGGTGTCCTTGAAGCGGTCGAGCACCTCGTTGGTGGTGTCCTGCAGCCGGGTGTTGGGTTTGTGCAGCTTGCGGGTGGCCTTGGAGGCGAGCTGGCAAAGCTTATAACGATTGGTGACGTGCGTGAGAGCGCCAAAGATCAGATCAGAACGCATAAAGTTTAATTCTCCTTGCAATGTGTAGAGGCTGAGGGCGTCTGCCAGGGGCGCACCCGGAATCCGGGCCTCGGAAAGATGGTGGGTTCGGCTGGCTCTTGCGCCTAAAGGAACGGTGACGCTCGGTTACAGGATTAGACGCGCCCCAGACAGCCGGGGTTCGCCGGGGTGCCACTCAGCTCGCTCGCTGGAAGGCAGAGACACACAAAGGATGAGTTCGTGCGCGGGACGGGAGTCATACGGCATCGCTCTCAGAAGCGCACATTGCTCACGGTAGCTCTGCGTATGAGGAACGGAATCAGTGGTTTAGGGCAGCTCGGAACTATGCTGAACTCAAGTCGAGGGCGAGACAGAAGCCCAGCGGATTAACTTGACCCTCTTGCACCATACCGCTTGCAGTTCCTGGGGTCAATACTTATTTTTGGACTGGCTGTGAATAGGTATATTAGAAACGGGAGAGTTTACGCCCAATAACTCCGGTCCAGCGTGCGGTATTGAATGGCCTCGGCGATGTGCGGAACGGCAATGGCCTGCGCTCGGTCAAGGTCGGCGATGGTGCGGGCGACTTTGAGGATGCGATCATGCGCTCGGGCGCTGAGGCCTTGCTGCTGCATGGCGCGTTCGAGCAGCCGCTCGGCATCGGTGGAGAGCTCGCAGAAGGTGCGGATCTGCTGCGTGGTCATATGCGCGTTGGAGAAGATCGCGCGGCTGGGCTTGGAGACCGTGCGGGCGGGTGTCTGGAGGAAGCGGTCATGCTGCAGCTCACGAGCGGCGAGCACACGGGCCCGGATCTCCGCAGAGCCTTCGGTCGCCGAGCCGCCGCGAAGCTCTTTGTATTGCACCGCCGGCACCTCGATGTGGATGTCGATGCGGTCCAGCAGCGGCCCGCTCACCTTGCTGACGTAGCGCTGGATCATCGGCGGCGTACACATGCAGTCGCGCGACTTATCATTGAAGTACCCGCAAGGGCAAGGGTTCATGGCGGCAGCGAGCATAAAACGCGCGGGGAAGCTCAGCGACATGGCGGCGCGGGAGATGGTGACGTTTCCATCTTCGAGCGGCTGACGCAGAACCTCAAGGACGTTGCGGGGAAACTCTGGCAGCTCGTCTAAAAACAATAAGCCGTTATGTGCCAAAGACACCTCGCCGGGCCGCGGCACCATGCCGCCGCCGATCAGACCCGCGTCGGAGATGGTGTGGTGCGGGCTGCGGAAGGGCCGATGCGTAACAAGGCCTGCATCTTTATCCAACACTCCAGCCACGGAGTGGATTTTTGTCGTCTCCAACGCCTCTTCAAAGCGCAACGGCGCAAGGATAGAGGGCAAGCGCTTGGCAAGCATCGTCTTGCCGCTGCCCGGCGGCCCAATCATGAGAATGTTGTGGCCACCGGCGGCCGCGACCTCAAGAGCTCGCTTAGCCACCTGCTGCCCGCGCACGTCGCGGAAGTCGGCGTGATAGTCCGGTGCACCGGCCAGGAGAGCGTAGCTGTCGACATGCAGCGGTTGCGCGAAGATGTTTCCCTGGCTGACGGAGTTGAGCAGCTCTCGCACTTCCAGCAGTGAATGGACCGGATAGACGTTGACGCCGTCAACCACGGCGGCCTCGCGCGCATTGGCGGCGGGGATGATGAGGTTTTTGATACCGGCCGCGCGGGCCGCGATGGCGATGGGTAACATCCCCTGCACGGCGCGCAAGGAACCATCCAGGCCAAGCTCACCGACGAGGACGAAGTCGGACACGTCCTTGATGGTGAGCGCACCGTACGCGCCAAGGATGCCGATGGCGATGGGCAGGTCGAAGCCGGAGCCTTCCTTCTTCAGGTCGGCCGGCGCGAGATTGATGGTGATGCGCGTAGGCGGCAGATCGAAGCCGGAGTTCTTGATGGCGGAGCGGACGCGGTCGCGCGATTCGCGCACAGCGGCGTCGGGCAAACCGACCGTCGCAAAGGTTTCACCGTTCGGCTGGGGAATTCCTGAGAAGTCGACCTCGACGTCAATCATGTGGGCGTCGATGCCGTACACGGCGGCGCTGCGTGCCTTGAAGAGCATGGGCCTGGTGTGTCCTTGAGGCAGAGATAGATGCAGTATGACAGGGAATAAGTTCGGGCAAGTGTAGCACCGCGCGGCGCAGATGCGGGCACCCGGTCGCCTAGAATGTGAGGATGCATACAAGTCTGTTCGAGCTGTTCAAGATCGGGATAGGGCCATCGAGCTCACATACGGTGGGTCCAATGCGTGCAGCACTTCGCTTTGTGCGGGGGCTGGATACGGAGCGCATCGTCACTGTCCAGGTAGAGTTGTACGGCTCGCTCGCGCTGACCGGCATCGGCCATGGGACCGACCGCGCCGTCCTGCTGGGGCTGATGGGCGAGGCGCCCGACGCAGTGCAGCCAGCGAAGATCGACACGATGCTCGCTGAGGTGCGCGCGACCCGGAAGTTACGGTTGGGCGGCGTGCGGGAGATCGCCTTTGACGAGACTCGGGATCTCATCTTCCGGCGCGAGCAGATGTATCCGGTGGCCGGAGTGACGACGCATCCGAATGGGATGCGATTGACGGCGCGCGATGCCTCCGGTTCGGTCATCGCTGATGCCGTCTTCTATTCGGTCGGCGGCGGTTTTGTGGTGTCGGCCCAGGAGTTTGCGCAAGAAGGCTCAGGCGGCGGCACAAAGCGCGTGGTGCCCTATGCGTTCGGTAGCGCCGCCGAACTGTTGCGTGTGGCGAGCGCTGCGGGCAAGACCATCGCCGAAGTCGTGATGGCGAACGAGGTAGCGCTGCTCAGCGATGCTTCTGTCGGCCGGCCGAAGGTGGAGGGCGTTGGGGAGGCAGCGGTGGAGGCCGGGGTGCTGGCTCTTTGGGCGGTAATGCAAGGCTGCATTGCGCGCGGCGTTGCGACTGAAGGCACGCTTCCGGGCGGCTTGAATGTGCGTCGGCGAGCGCCGGGGCTGGCGCGGCGGCTGGCGAGGATGGACGAGGCTGGTGCTGAGCGCGATCCGCTGGCACCGCTGGATGATGTGACGCTTGTCGCCATGGCCGTGAATGAGGAGAACGCTGCCGGCGGCCGCGTGGTGACAGCTCCAACGAATGGTGCAGCGGGGGTGATCCCGGCAATTGCGCACTACTACATGCACCATGCCTCGCATGGGTTGGGCCCGGAGCAGAAGCAGGCGGGATTGATGCGCTACTTTCTGACTGCGGCCGCGATTGGGATTCTCTATAAGGAGAATGCCAGCATCAGCGGCGCGGAGGTGGGCTGCCAGGGCGAGGTGGGCGTCGCCTGCTCGATGGCAGCTGGCGGGCTGGTCGCGGCGCTGCGCGGCGACGATCTCGCAGTAGAGTCAGCTGCTGAGATTGCCATGGAGCACAACCTGGGCATGACCTGCGACCCGATCGGTGGGCTGGTGCAGATACCCTGCATCGAACGCAATGGCATGGGCGCGGTGAAGGCGGTGAACGCGGCGCGGCTCGCGATGAACGATCAGGGCGTGCATAAGATCTCGCTCGACCAGGTGATTGAGACGATGTATCGCACGGGCATGGACATGCAGTCGCGCTACAAGGAGACGAGTCTCGCGGGGTTGGCGTTGAATGTTATCGAGTGCTGAAGGAGAAGTGGACGCTTCATGTTCTGGTCGACGATTGCGAAGGACGGAGAGACAGAAATGTCTTCGCGAAAAATCATTGCGGGAGATTCCTTTTTCGCTTGACTCTTGCGCATAAGGAAACAATACTCATCGTTAGTTGGTTCATGCATGTGAACGCAACGTCGATGGCAACATCGAATGGGAGCGCAGGCAAACGCAACCAAGGCAAAGCATCAACCTAAGGCAACACACTCAGGGAACTCGCTAAGCCGAGTTCCCTGAGGTGTTTAACGAGTAGTGTTCATGCGGGTTTTCCGCATGGTGACGGAAGACGGTAAAGCGATGACGAGACGACGTTGGATTGCCGATGCATGGACCGGGACGACAGCCTCGCTCAAGGGCGAGCAGGCAGCGCACCTGGCGCGCGTGTTGCGCGCAGAGCCCGGGCAGATATTCGACGTTGTGGCGAACGGATTTTTGCACAGAGCCGAAATTATTTCTGCCAGCGAGCAGGAGGTCGTCTTCACGCTGCATGAGGAGCTGGAGGCCGATGCTGCGCTGCCGGTGCATCTGCTGATGGCGGTCTTCAAGTTCGACCATATGGAGTGGGGCATTGAGAAGGCGACAGAACTCGGCGTCGCGCGCATCACGCCGGTGATCGCGCGACGGACGGAGAAGCACCTCGGCCTGGCCGCTGCGAAGCGTGTCGAGCGCTGGCGAAGGATTGCGCTTGAAGCGGCGAAGCAGTCGCGGCGAAGCGATGTGCCGGTGGTGGATGATCCGGTTACGCTAAAGGTTGGACTCGCGGATGTGACGGCCGCGACCAAGCTGCTGCTCGCGGAGACGGAGCAGGAGAACACTTTGTCGGCGGGGTTGTCGGGTGCCAGCGATGTCACGCTTGCAATCGGGCCGGAGGGCGGATGGACGCCCGAGGAGATGACGCTGTTCAGCGAGAGCGGATGGAAGCACGTCACGCTGGGGCCCAGGATTCTGCGGGCGGAGACGGCCGCAATTGCGGCGCTGGCCGTCTGCGCGGCAACGCTTAGCTGAACATCTCCTTGACCTTACTGAATAGGCCGCGCGCGTGGGGGGTGTTCTCCACAGTGATTGTCTCGGCGAGCTGGCGCATCAGCTCCTTCTGCTGCTTGTTCAGCTTCGGCGTCTGGACGCGGAGTTCGACGACGAGGTCGCCCTTGCCGTGGGAGTTGAGGTGCGGTACGCCCTTGCCGCGTAGCTTGATTTCTTTGCCACTCTGTGTGCCTTCCGGCACCTTGATGGTCTCGTTGCCGTCGAGCGTTTCGAGCTCCAGCTCGGCGCCGAGCGCGGCCTGCGGGAAGCTGATGGGCAGCACGCAGTGCAGGTCGTCGCCGTCGCGCTCGAAGAATTTGTGCGGCTTTACGTCGAGCACGACGTAGAGGTCTCCGGCGGGGCCGTTGAAGCGGCCGGCTTCGCCTTCGCCGGAGTAACGGATGCGGGTGTCCTGCTCGACGCCGGCCGGAACCTTGACCAGGATCGTGTGCTCGCGGGTCACGCGGCTGTCGCCGCGGCAGGTGGTGCAGGGCGTACGGATGATCGACCCTGTGCCACTGCACACAGGGCAGGTGCGCGCGACAGAGAAGAATCCCTGCTGGCTCCGCACCTGGCCGCGGCCGCCGCACTGCTGGCAGGTTTCTGGCTGTTTGCCGTTCTCGCTGCCGGTGCCTTTGCATGTCTCGCAGGCCTCGGCGCGGCGGATGGTGATCTCGCGCTCGACGCCGAAGACGGCCTCTTCAAACTCCAGGCGCATGTCGAACTTCAGGTCGCGGCCACGCTGCTGGCGCGTAGCCCGGCGTCCTCCGGAGCCGCCCATGTTGAACATCTCGCCAAAGAGATCGCCGAAGATGTCGCTGAGGTCGCCTTGACCTTGGAAAGGATTGCCGCCGCCGGATGCACCGTTGAAGGCAGCATGGCCGTACCGGTCGTAGGCGGCCCGCTTTTCGGCGTCGGAGAGGACGGAGTAGGCCTCGCTGCAGGCCTTGAATTGCTCCTCGGCCTCAGGGTTGTTGGGGTTCCGGTCGGGATGAAACTGCATCGCGAGCTTGCGGTAGGAGGTCTTGATCTCGCTATCGGTAGCTGTTCGCTCGACCTGCAGCAGTTCGTAGTAGTCGGTCTTTGTCGTAGCGGGCATAAGGGCAGTGAGGTGTGATGGATGATCGTGACAAAAGCAAAAATGAAATCAGAAGCGGGTTCTTCGCTCAGAATGACAAGCCCGTGTATTACTCGGACTTCTGGGCGGCGTTGGTAGCGATGCGGACGAGTGCGGGGCGGAGGAGTTTGTCGCGCAGCTTGTAGCCGCGGCGGATCTCTTCCAGCACCTGGTGATCGGGGTGCTCTACGGTTTCGATGCTGCCGAGGGCCTCGTGGACTCGCGGGTCAAACTGCTCGCCAACGGTCGGCACGGCCTGAACGTTGAGCCCGCGCAAGGCCTCTTCCATCTGCTTGAGGATGAGTTGCACGCCGGCGCGGAGCTGGGCGATGTCGCCATCGGCCATAAGGGCGAGGGCGAAGTTGTCCATCACGCTGAGAAACGGCTCGACGGCGGACTGGATGGCGTAGTCGCGCGCATCCTGGCGCTCTTTGATCTCGCGCTTGCGGGTGTTGTCGAACTCAGCCTGCAAGCGCGCAAGGCGGTCCTGCGCCTGGGTCAGTTGCAGGGCAAGCTGGTCGCGCTCGGCGATGGCCTGATCGAGCTCGCCTTCAACGGCAAGCGGTGCTTCGGTGCCGGCCTCGAGGTCCACTTGGCCGGTTTCGTGGTCGGCGATTTCGTTGTGTTCAATCTGCTCGGTGCTCATGGGCTCTTCCTTTTTGCTGCGAAGTCGGTTGGACCAACGTGTGAAGGGATTGGTCACGGGCTCCTGTTGGCCACAGCCCGGCAGGTTCGGGTTCTGTCGCCGGGGGCGGTGTGCCCAGCTACCAGTTTCGCTTAAACCGGGGCTTCACGTCAGCCCGCCAAATTCAGGTCAGGCGCGGGCGCCAGCGGCGCGGGCTCGCCGATCTCCATTCGATGCAGAAGCTGGGCGATGTAGCCGACGGCGTCGATGGCGTTCTGGTAGTTCATGCGGCGCGGGCCCAGGATGGCGATGTTGCCGGCGATCTCGCTGGCGGACTCGCCTACGCGCGCCGGCGCGGCGATGAGGACGAGGCCGGCCATGCCGGGGTCCTGCTGTTCGAGGTCGAAGACCACGCGGACCGAATCCTGCCGAGCGTCCACGTAAGCGTTCAGGATCTCGATGAGGCGTTGCTTTTCTTCGAGTGCGGCGAGCATCTGGCGGAGCCGGTCACGATCGGCTGGCAGGCCGAGAAGGTTGGCGACGCCGTCGATGTACACGGCCTGCTGCTGGGCGGTGTCCGCGGGAATGGTGCGGGACCACAGCGCCGTTGCGTCGGCGAGGTGCTGATAGGCGGAGCGCTCCTGCTCGATGCGCCGGACGAGCTCGGCGCGGACGCGGTCGATATTCCAGCCGCGGAAGTGCTCGTTCAGGAAGTTGGCAGCGGTCTCAAGCTGGACGGAAGACAAGTCGGCTTCGAGTGCGAGGACGCGGTCGCGGACCATGCCGCTGCGCGTGACGACGACGGCCAGCACGCGGCGTTGGGTGAGGCGGCTGAAGTGGATGTGTTCCAGCAGGTCGGTCGAGGTGGCCGCGCCGATGGCCAGGCCCACGCCAGAGGAGAGCGCGGCGAGGATGTGTGAGGTGCGCTCCAGCAGAGCGGACTGGCCGGCGAGGCCGGCGAAGCTGGTGTCAATATGGGTATGCAGGGCTGGGTTCGTGCGGTTCTGCTGCAGCTGGTTGACGTAGAGGCGGAAGGCTTCAGCAGACGGGATGCGGCCGGCGGAGGTGTGCGGCTGTTCGAGCAAGCCGGCCTCGGCGAGCGCGGCCATCTCATTGCGCAGCGTGGCCGAGGAGAGCGTGTTGGCGAAGGCCGACTGCGCGAGCGTGCCGGAGCTGATGGGCTCACCCGTGGCGATGTAGCTCTCGACGACTGCGGTGAGGATGTCGCGCTGACGGGTTGTGATGGGGCGGGGCATTGCGGCTTCACCAATCTACATCGCGCACCGGGACACGCAAGGTCCTTATTCTTTGGTTCACTCAAAGTCAGGATGACAACGTTGCTACTACGTAATCTCGAGCACGTCTTCACTGATCGCGGCGATGCGTTCGCAGTGGGTGATCACCTGCTGGGCGATGGCGAGGAATTCTTTTCCGCGGGCGGAGTCTGCGCCGGCAAGCGCGGCGGGCAGTCCGCGATCGCCGCCTTCGCGAACCTGGGGGTCAAGGTCGATGGTGCCGAGCAGAGGCAGGCTGTATTGCTTCGCAGTCTGCGCGGTGGCGCCAGCACCGAAGACATCAAGGACGGTGCCGTCGGGGAGGGTCATCTGGCTCATGTTTTCGACCAGGCCGAGCACCTCGACGTTGACCTGGTGGAACATCTCGAGGGCCTTGCGCGCGTCCTGCAAAGCGACGCTTGAGCCGGTGCTAACGACGACCGCGCCGGTGAGGGGAACGGTCTGGACGAGGGAGATGACGACGTCGCCGGTGCCTGGGGGCAGATCGACCAGCAGATAATCCAGCTCACCCCACGCCACCTGTTGCAGAAACTGGCGGATGATCTGGTGAAGCATCGGCCCGCGCATCACCATGGGTTTGTCGCCGGGGGAAATGAGGCCGATGGAGATAAACTTCACGCCGTGCGCGAGCAGCGGCTCGATAAGGTTTCCTTCGAGGATGGTCGGCTGCCGCGTTTGGCCGAGCATGGTAGGAACGTTGGGGCCGTAGATGTCGGCGTCAATGAGGCCGACCTTGTGGCCGAGCTTGGCGAGGGAGACGGCGAGGTTGACGGCGACGGTGGTCTTACCGACGCCGCCTTTACCGCTGCCGACGGCGACGATGTGGCGGATGCCGCGGAGAGGGAGCGGTGCTGGTGGGGCGGCTGCGTGGGCGTGGGACATGAGGACCTCAGTGATACGTGACGAGTGATACGGGGCCAAGAGTGGCGGGTTAGCGTTTTTTTGCCTCTAATCCGTAAGGCGTATCCCAGCGGCTAAAGCCGCATCCCTAGGATTGCCTTTATGGCCGGACTAAAGTCCGGCCCTATCTAGACGTGCCATTCGGCAGCGAGGATGGCGCGCGATTCTCGCTTGCGGGCTACCTCGGGTTGGCGCATCTCGCGGCGTCGCCCGGCGTCCTCGTAGCGGCGTCTCTGGTGGTCGGTCTCAGGCGTGATCTGCGGCACGTGGATGCGGCTGCCGTCTCTTTCCAGCGCGACGAAGGTGAGGTAGGCGCTGGCGACGTGGCGGTGGGTTTGGGCGTAGACGTCTTCGACCATGGCTTTGACGCCTACCTCCATGGAGGTGTTGAAGGAGCGATTGACGCTGGCTTTCAAAATGAGGATGTCGCCGAGTTTGACCGGGGCGACGAAGTCGATGTGGTCCATGGAGACGGTGACAGGGATACCGCGGGCGTGGCGCGTGGCCGACATCGCAGCGACGAGGTCGATGAACTGCATGAGGCGGCCGCCAAAGAGGTTGCCGAGAGGGTTGGTGTCGCCGGGGAAGACGATCTCGGAGCGCTCAGACTGGGAGTCGGCGACGGTGCGGGCTGTCGGGCTTTCGGGCATAGGACCATTGTAAGAGCAAAGGCAGAGGCCTTGACGCCAGGTGCGGGAAGGCGGCAAAGTTTCGCGAAGGTAGGATGGTGATATGGACAAGATTGCGATCTTAAGTGAGATTTTGAAGCAGAACCCGGCGGACGCGTTTGCGCGGTACGGGTTGGCGATGGCGCTTTCGGCCGAGGGCAAGAGTGAGGACGCACTGAGGGAGTTTGCCGAGACGATCGAGCGCACGCCGGATTATGTGCCGGCGTACCAGATGTCGGCGCAGGAGCTGGTGAAGGCCGGGCGGACGGAGGAGGCAAAGGCGCGGCTGCAGGCCGGGCTGGCGGCCTGTGCGCGGACCGGCAATGCGCATGCGGCGAGCGAGATGCAGGGAATGGTGGACGAACTGGGGTAGCTCCGTGCCGCTTCCTTGCGGAAAGATCAGGCGCAGTTAGTAGCCGTTGGCGAGGAGGTAGGCGGGAGTGAGCCAATCATCGGTGGGCGGTCTGCGTTGGGCGGCGTATTTGGCGAGGACGTCGGTTTCGATGTTGAGGGGCTCACCGGCACGTAGAGTGCTGAGATTGGTGGAGGCGTAGGTGTGCGGGATGACGGCGATCTCTACGCGCAGGCCTGCCAGCTTTGCCACGGTCAGGCTTATGCCGTCGACTGTCAAGGAACCTTGCTGCACGACTTGCGTGGCGAGCTGCGGGGGAAGCTCGAGGGCAAGACGCCAGTCAGTGGTAAGAAGATCCGAGTGAAGTGGGGTAAGCGAGAGGAGCCTGCCGACGGCGTCGACATGGCCCTGCACGACGTGGCCGCCGAGCGGAGAGCCCGCGGGGGTGGGGAGTTCAAGGTTCACCGTGGCGCCGACCGCGAGCGACCCGAGCGTTGTGCGGGCGAGCGTTTCGGCAGCGAGATCCGCGGCGAAGTGGGTGGGGTCTGCGACTCGGATGGCAGTGAGGCAGACGCCGTTGACGGCGATGCTGTCACCGGTGCGCCAGCGCCCGGCCAGCGCGGGCGCAGCGAAGGTGACGCGGGTAGCGCCCGCAGTGGGCGCAAGCGAGACGAGGGTGCCGGTGGCTTCGACAAGGCCAGTGAACATAAGAACAGCGTATAGCGAACTGGGCGTAGGGAATAGTCAGGGGATGGAGGACCAGGGGTCGTGGAGGTAGCCGGTAATGCGGATGTCTTCGGAGTTAGGGGTGATGGTGCTGGGGAAGGTAGTGCGGGTGGTGGAGGTGAGTTGGCGCTGGAGCACGTAGGGGGAGCCGAAGTCGGCGGCAAAGGGAACCGCTGCTGTGCCGAGTTCTCGCTCGGCGTAGTACAGCACGGCCTTATCGATGAAGCCGGCGCGAAGGAGGCTGCCGTTGAGGCCGCTGCCGGCTTCCACAAGAAGGTTGAGGATGGAGCGGTGGGTTAGATGGGCGAGGAGATCGTTCAGGTTGAGATGGCCGTAATTGGCGGGCAGGCGCAGGACTTCGGTGCCGGCGGCGGTGAGGGCGGACTCGTTGGGTGCGGGTGCGTCGGTCTCGCAGACGATGAGCAGATCATTGGCGGCGGTTTGCACGAGGGTGCTGGTGAGCGGTGTGCGGAGGTGGCTGTCGAGGACGATGCGCAGCAGCGGGCGACGGCGCGGGCGGCCAGAGCGGTCGGTGAGCGAGGGGTTGTCGGCGAGGACGGTGCCGATGCCGGTGAGGATGGCGTCGGCGGCGTGGCGAAGGAGGTGCGCGTCGGCGCGGGCGGCGGTGCCGGTGAGCCAGTGCGGCGCGGTGGCTTTGCGCGCCGCGGGTGGTGGGGCGATCATGCCGTCGACCGAAATCCCGGCCTTGAGCGTGAGGAAAGGTCGGTGGTGCTGGATGGCGTGGGCGAAGGCATCGTTGAGGCGACGGGCTTGTTGCGCCATCGGGTGCGTGGAGCCCAGGACGACGGCGTCGATGCCCGCGGCGCGCAGTTTGGCGAGGCCCTGGCCGCGGACGAGGGGGTTGGGGTCTAGGGTGGCGATGACGCAGCGGGTGATGCCGGCGGCGATGAGGGCTTCGGCGCAGGGCCCGGTGCGGCCATGGTGCGCGCAGGGTTCGAGGGTCACGTAGGCTGTGGCGGCGCGCGTGCTATGGCCCATGGATGCGGCTTGCTTCAACGCGGCGATCTCTGCGTGATCACGGGCGTCATAGAAGTGAGCTCCTTCGCCAATGGCTGCCTCGCCGCTCGTCAGCACGCAGCCCACAGTAGGGTTTGGGCTGGCCAGCCCGACGGCTTGCTGCGCGAGCGCAAGCGCGCGGGTCAGATAGAGCTCGTCTTGCGGCGTCAGGGGCATCGGAATCAGTCCAGCAACGAGTCGATGAAGGCGGCCGGGTCGAAGGGAAGGATGTCTTCGAGCTGCTCGCCCACGCCGACGAAGCGGACGGGCAGGCCGAGCTCGTGCGCGATGGCGATGACGATGCCGCCTTTGGCGGAGCCATCGAGTTTGGTGAGGACGATGCCGGTAACCTGCGCGGCTTCAGTGAAGAGGCGGGCCTGTTGCAGGCCGTTCTGGCCGGTCGTGGCGTCGATGACGAGCAGGGTCTGGTGCGGTGCGCCGGGAATCAAGCGGGCCGCGGTGCGGACCATCTTGTCGAGCTCCTTCATAAGGTCGGCTTTGGTGTGGAGGCGGCCGGCGGTGTCGACGAGGAGAACCTGCGTGGAGCGGGCCTTGGCCGCGGTGAGAGCGTCGAAGAGTGCGGCGGAGGGGTCGCCGCCCTGGCGGGTGCTGAGGATATCGACGCCGGACCGCTGGGCCCAGACCTGCAGCTGCTCGATGGCGGCGGCGCGAAAGGTGTCGGCGGCGCAGAGCAGGACGCTGTGGTCTTTGCGACGGTAGAGCGCGGCGAGCTTGCCGCTGGTGGTGGTTTTGCCGGTGCCGTTGACGCCGACCATCATGATGACCTCGAGCGGGGCGCTGGATGGTGGGGGCGGCGTGTTAACGGCGGTGAGGATGGTGAGGAGCTCGGCCTTGAGGAGGGACTTCAACTCGGCGCCGTCGGCGATGCCCTGGCGGAGGGCGCGGTCTCGAAGACGGGACATGATCTCCGCCGTTGTAGTAGCCCCGATGTCGGCGGCGAGGAGGGCGGTTTCGAGTAATGCGAGCGAGGTGTCATCCACCTCGCGGGTGAGCGCGGCCATGGAGGCGAGCGAATTGCTGAGCGTGTCGCGGGTGCGGGTGACCGCGGACTTCATGCGGTCGAGCAGAGAGAAGGCCATCGCTTCCAGTTTAGCGGAGCGGGCGGTTACTCGGTGCGGCCGGGGCGCGTCATCAGCTCGTGGATGGCGGCCTGGGGGCTCTTGCCTTCGTGTAGAACGGCAGCCATCTGTTGCGTGATGGGCATCTCGACAGAGTGTCGTGCGGCGAGACCCAGCGCGGCTGTGGTAGTGCGGACGCCTTCGGCAACCTTGCCGTTCAGGCCGGCGATGATGTCGGCGAGTTTGCGGCCTTTGCCGAGCTCAACGCCGACCATGCGGTTGCGCGAGAGGCCGCCGGTGCAGGTCAGGACCAGATCACCGACGCCGGCGAGGCCGCTCATGGTTTCGGTACGTGCGCCGCAGGCAACGGCGAGGCGCGTCATCTCGGCCATGCCGCGGGTGATGAGGGCGGCGGCGGCGTTGTTGCCCAACTCCAGCCCGGTGACGACGCCGGCGGCGAGGGCGATGACGTTCTTGAGCGCGCCGCCGAGCTCGGTGCCGATGATGTCGTCGTTGCGGTAGACGCGGAGGGAGGCGGAGGTGAAGTCGGCCTGGAGGCGCTCGGCGAGCTCGGGCGATGAGGCGGCGATGGTGATGGCGGTGGGCTTGCCTTGTGCGGTTTCCAGGGCGAAGCTGGGGCCGCCGAGCGAGCCTAGCGGGTTGTTGGGTGCGTACTCGTCGAAGATTTCAGACATGCGGAGGAAGGTGTTCTCTTCGACGCCTTTGCTGGCGGACAGGAGGATTTGTTGCGATGTGAGCGCTGGGGCGATCTGCTGCAGGACTGAGCGCAGCGCCTGTGAGGGCGTGACGCAGAGGACGATGTCTGCCGCGTCGATGGCCTCGGTGAGGTTGGAGGTGACGGCGATGCTGGCGGGAATGGGGAAGCCGGAGAGGTAGCGGGAGTTGGCGCGGGTGCGGGCGAGCTCAGCGGCGTGCTCGGGCGAGTGGGCCCAGAGCGTGATCGCGTGGCCGCCGCGACGGGAGAGCGAGAGGGCGAGCGCGGTCCCCCAGGAACCTGAGCCGAGGACTGCGATGCGGCTCATGCGGAGGCCTTTGCTTTGCTGCCGAAGCGGCTTTCGGTGCCGTGGAGCAGGCGGCCGATGTTGGCGTGGTGGCGCTGGATGCTGAGCAGCGAGATGAGGAACTCACCGATGAGCAGAGCCGCGGTGTGGTGCGGGTAGATGACGAGCGTGAAGAGTGGAATGGAAGCCGCCGCGCAGATGGAGCCGAGTGAGACGTAGCGCGTGACGGCGACGATCACGATGAACAGCGCGAGCGAGGCCAGTGCGACCCATGGGACGAGCGCGAGGAAGACGCCGAGCGCCGTCGCGATCCCTTTGCCGCCTTTGAAGCGCAGCCAGATGGGAAAGACGTTGGCCAGGACGCCGACGACGGCCGCGGTGATGGAGAGAGGGCTGGCGTTGCTGGCGACGCCGGGCGCTGCGTGGCGTGCGATGAGCGTGGCGAGGTAGACCACCGAGAAGCCCTTGAGGGCGTCGAGCGCGAGGGTGAGGAGAGCGAGGCCCTTGCTGCCTGAGCGGGCGACGTTGGTGGCGCCGATGTTGCCGCTGCCGACGGCTCGGATGTCCTCCTTCTTGAAGAAGCGGACGACCAGATAGCCGAACGGGATGGAGCCGAGGAGATAGGCCAGCAGCAGGGTTGGGAGCCAGGGGTTCATGATGTCGATTGTGAGTGTAGCAGTGGGATGCGAGTGAAAAGTGAATAGTGAAAAGAGCAACGGCAAGGGCAAAGGCTTTAACGCGGTAGGCGCTGAGGTTGCGCGCTGGAAGGCGCAGGCTTTGACGCGAAGTGCGCGAAGGTAGCAAAGTTGCGCAAATGGTCTCGCATCTCGCTGCTCATTGGAGGCGATGGCGGAGCATCTCCAGGGTGTGCATGGTGGCGAAGAGGCGGATGCGGTCGCGGTCGCCCGGGAGTTGGAGCTGGCGGACCTGGGTGTCTTCCGTGTCGGCGAGGCCGATGTAGACGAGGCCTACGGGTTTGCCGGTGTCTGCGCCGCCTGGGACGGAGGGACCGGCGATGCCGGTGATGCTGATGGCGAGGGTGCTGCCGGTGCGGCGGAGGATGCCTTCGGCGAGGGCGCGGGCGACGGGGTCGGAGACGGCACCGTGCTCGGCGATCAGCGCCGGGGGCACGTCGGCGAGCGCCGCCTTGCTGGGGTCGGAGTAGCAGATGGCGCCGCCGAGGAAGACGCGGGAGCTGTTGGGGATTGCGGTGAGGCGCGCGCCGAGCGCGCCGCCGGTGCAGCTTTCGGCGACGGACAACGTCTGGCCGCGGAGTTCGAGGAGCTGGAGGACGACCTCTTCGAGCGATTCGTCGCGGTCGGAGAAGATTTCGTCGGCCATCTCGATGGCGATGCGGTCAGTGAGTTCGTCTACCCGCGCGGTGGCTTCTTCGAGCGTGGGTTTGGTGCAGAGGAAGTGGAGTTGGATCTCGCCGTGGCCGGCGAGGATGGTGGTTTCGACGTCCGGGAACCGGGAGTAGATGGGAGCGCAGCGGGCGTCGACCTGGCTCTCCGGGATGAGGGCCATGCGGAGGATGCGGCGGGCGAGGTGCGCGGGCGGAAGGGCGGCGGCCAGGCGCGGCTTGCACTCGGCGTCGAAGAGCGGTTTCAGTTCCTTCGGCGGGCCGGGGAGGAGGATGACGATCTTGCGGAAGCCTTCGAAGAGCGTATCGAGATACTGGCCGGGGGCGCTGCCGTTGGCGTTGGGGAGGACGTCTGCGCCTTCGAGTAGATCGGCCTGTTTGGCGTTGTTGGGCGGCATGGCCATGTTGCGGGCGGTGAAGCGACGGCGGAGGGATTCGAGGAGGGTGGGGTCGGAGATGAGGGGGAGGGAGAGGACCTCGGCGAGGCACTCGCGGGTGAGGTCGTCTTCGGTTGGCCCCAGCCCGCCGGAGAGGAGGACGATGTCGGCGCGGTGGAGCGCGATGCGGATGGCGGAGGCGAGGTGCTTGCGGTTGTCGCCGACGATGGTCTTGAAGGCGACCGAGACGCCGAGGTCGTTGAGGCCGGCGGTGAGGTAGAGCGAGTTGGTGTCCTGGCGGTCAGGCGTGAGCATCTCGGAGCCAACGGCGATGATTTCGGCGAGCATGTGTCTTCTCCTTTCCAGGGAGGGGGGGACCCCCTATCTTTTCGATCTAAAGTCTCGATATGCAGGGTTTAGGTCTGGACTCAGGTCTATCGAAAGACTGATCAAGACCGTGAGACTACCGAGCGGCGAGACAGAAGGAAGGCCAGTGAACGTCTTCTGTATCCAGTGTAGCGAATCAAGGGGGGTAACTAGCTCATTTCTATCTGCTTTCGAATGAAAGGGATGAGGGTGGGAGGGGGTTGACAGGCGGTCTGTACAGCCCCAGAGGTGTGAGCTGATGAGCTTCGAGCTTTTCTCCCGCAACGGAGAGAGCCATCCCCTAGCGTGGGCGGCGCAGGTGAGGCAGGTGGACGCGGGGCGGAGGTGCGGGGGTGGGTGCTGATTGCTTGCGTTTGAAGCGGTGAAGGTCGCGCTCGTACTGGCCGATGGCGTTGCCGATGGAGCCTTTGACGCGTGCGGCGAGCTCGGCGAGGAGGTCGCGGCCGGCGAGGGCGGCCTCTGCGGTGCGACGCTCGAGTGAGGCCATCTCGGAGTGGTGAAGGTCGTGAAGCTCGGCGGCGATGCGGGTCAGGTCGAGTTCGGTCTGCCGTATGAGGTTGCGGGTGTGGGTAAGGGCTTCGGCGGGGGTGAGCTGGATGGGGTCGTGGTCATGTGCGTGGAGCATGCGGTGGAGGAGAGCGGCGTCGGCGCGGAGGAGGGCGTCGTTGGCGAGGGCCATGAGACGGGTGCGGCGGGCCTCGTCGGCGGGGGTGCGGGCGAGGTCGGGGTGGATGCGGCGGGCGAGGTGACGGTAGAGGGATTTCAGGTCGAGTTCCTCGCTGGGCGATGGAGGTTCTGCCTTGGGTGGTTCGGGGGCTTCAGGTGCGGAGGGCTCGGGGAGGAAGGATTCGGGGAGTTCGAGCGGGCTGTCGAGTTCGGCGATGCGGCGGTACCAGTCGTCGAGCTGGACGTAGAGGACGCCGACCTGGCGGATGTAGCGGCCCTCAAAGCTGTGCAGGCGTGAGCGCAGCTGGGTGAGGGCGGACTCGCGCTGGGCGAGCGTGGCGCGGAGTGCGGCGAGCGTGAGCTGCGCGCGGGCGAGCGCGGCTTCTTCCGGGGTGGGGAGGCGGAAGATGGCGCGAGGCTTCATCTATGGATTGTCGGCGATGGGTGGGGCTTCGAGCCAGTTTTCGTAGCGCAGGCCGCCGCCCATGCGGGTGAAGTGGCGGGTGTTATTGGTGACGAGGGTGGCGTCGAGGGCGATGGCGTGGGCTGCGATGAAGATGTCACGGTCCTGGAGTGGCTGCTGGCGGGTGTAGTGGCGGATTGCGGCGTAAGAAGTTGCCGCTCTGGACGGCCAATCCAGAACGTCGGCATTGAACAGGAACACATTGACGTTAAGAGTGGTGCGGTGGTCAGGCGGCAGGGAGGCAATACCCACCAGCATCTCTGCATAAGTGATAGCGGAAACGGCCCACTCGCCGGGACGAAGTTGAGCGACTCTATGAAGTACCGCGGGACGGTTTCGTTTCGCTATGTAACTGCAGATATCGGTGTCGAGTAGATATCGAATCAAGCGGCGTCTGATCCTTCACCCGTATGACTGTCGGTGTTTACCCAAGACCGGGCGTTATAGATGCGTTCGAGCATCTCGTCGATGTCCTTATCAATTTCGGCCTGGGTTGTGTCATCGGTATCCAACATATCGGAGAGGAAGTACTCCATAGCCTGCAGACGCTCTTCCGGGGTGCGCTTTGGGGGAAGCGTCCGCGGGTCCCATTCCGCAACAGCTTTCAGGTATTCCGATTTGGTCATGGCGCACCTCCGTGTCGGAAGTATAACTCTATTGCGAGTCGGCTTGGTTGCACTGACTCTACGAAATGGCTGTCTTGCTTTTCTGTTTGGATACGAATCGCGCGTAAGCCATCAGGTAAATAGATGTCGTCAGGAACGATACAAGTGCTGCTACAAAAACGAGATTCCAGGCCTCCTGCTTGTAGTTCAATCCGGTTCCATTAGCAATCGCGGCATAGATTCCGATAGCAAATATGATAATCGGGCCTATCAGTGTTCCTAGAAGCAGCGATAGCCATTTGGGGCGATGATCTGTGCTCTTTGGAATGACGAGGATGGGTAGCGCGACCAGCCAGCCTGGAATGACAAGGATGCTGGCGTAAAGGACAAACCCAAAGATGCGTTCGAATACGAGATGATTCTCGCCGGGTATGCCCAGCACGATACCAATGAGGAGTTCGGCGGCGATGGCCGAAGCCAAAGAGAGCCATACTCTGCGCCAGCGGCTCATATCAGCGGCTTGCCTGTGATACCGAGGTCGGCGTGGAAGATGGTGTTGTTGGTGGCGAGGGCGCAGCAGCCATCGTCGAGGAAGCAGAGGCCGACGAG
>CAMQQG010000196.1:0-19352 GCA_947034895.1 Rhytidiadelphus loreus | reverse complement strand
TAGTGCCACACGATGCGTCCCTCGATGACGAACGTGAGGATGGCACAAAGATTCGACAGCAGGGCCAGGACAACCTTCATCGCATTCAGCGCATGCATCTCTTCCATGCCGAACAACGCCAGCACCGTCATCGCAACAAATCCGCCGCCAGCACCGAAGTAGCCGACATAGAATGTAATCGGCAGCAGCGCCAACCCTAGAGCCAGCGGGTTGATCTTCGGTTCCTCATGAGGATTCATCGAACGGCGTCGCAGCCATCGCGAGATCGGTCCACTCACACCGAAGATCGCCGTTCCACCTAAAATCAGCCACGGAATCAAGTGCAAAAACGTCGTCTGCCTCGTATGCACGAGAACCTCGGCACCAAGGACGCCGCCCAGGATACTGCTCACTGCCACCGCTGGCAGAAGATCGCGCCGCACATCATGCCGCAGCGCCGCCACCGAAGTGAGCTGCCCCGGCCAGAGCGCAACCGTATTCGTGGCGTTCGCCTCTACTGGCGGAATTCCCATTCCCAGCATCGCCGGAAAAGACACGAACGATCCACCACCGGCCATGGCGTTCATCACACCGGCGATCATCGAAGCCGCAATGAGCCAGAGGTAATGTAGGTGATGGGTAGGATTGAAAGACATTCACCTTCGATTGTATGCGTCCGCACTACATACCCGACAACCGCGCGGTCTAAACAGGCACCGCTAACTGCAACGCTTCGTCCACGCTATCTGCAACCAGCAATATCTTCCGGTTCCCTCGCAGCATACCCTCCGCATCGCAGACGTCAAGAAAATCCAGCAGCTTGTCATAGAATCCAGCGACATTCAGCAGCACGACGGGTTTGTCATGCAGCTTCAGCGTCTGCCAGGCCAACACCTCGAACATCTCCTCAAACGTTCCGAACCCACCCGGCAATATCAGGAACGCATCTGCGCGCTCAGCCATTAAGGCCTTCCGCGTGTGCATCGTGCTCGTTACATGCAACTCGCTCACACCCTCGTGCGCAACTTCCAGATCGACCAGCACATGCGGAATCACCCCAACAACATGTCCACCGTTAGCCAGCACTGCATCAGCGACCGCACCCATGAGCCCAATCTTTGCGCCCCCATAAATCAAGCCAAGCCCGCGCTTCGCCAACGCAACACCCAGGCTCTCCGCCGCCTCCTTGTACTGCGGACGCGCCCCATCCGCAGCCGCACAGAAGACGGCCACACTTTTACTTGGTAAAGAATCTGCCATGTCGCAAGAATACAGGTCCCTACGGCGTCGCTTGGAAACATACGTGAAACGGCCCCATCCGAAGATGGGGCCGTCGAGTAAAGACCAATTTGAAGGCTTCGCCTACCACATACCCCAGGCGCGGCTGACATAGTCGGTCAAGGTCATCGCAATCAGGACGAGGAAGACGAAAAATCCCGCACCAATCGTCATCTTGATCAACCGTGACTGGTAAGCCGCATGCATGAAGAAAAGGATGACGATCACAGCCTTGAAGCTCGCGATAGCAAGAGCAATCACAGGGTTCGCCCACTTCAAATCGACATACGCAGCACCGACCGTGATCCCGGTAAATACAAGCAGCGTGAGAAACACGTATGTATATTGCAGCGGCGTCACAAGGTGATGCTGCGCATGCTCCGGATTCGTCACATTTGTCGGATCGTTCTTATCGGTATGGATTGCTTCGTGGGCCATCGCAGTTTCCTTCGGCGTTTCAGTCTAGTGCAGCGGGTGACGGTTGATCAGGTACAGTAGCGGGAACAGAAACAGCCAGACGATATCGACAAAATGCCAGTAAAGGCCGAAGTTTTCAATCGGGGCCACATAGCCCGCACTGAACTCACCTCGGTTGGCGCGCCACATAAGCCAGAACAGCAGGCCAATACCGATAATCATGTGCAGGGCGTGCATGCCGGTCATCGCGAAGTAGAGGAAGAAGAACACCTGCGTCTTCTGCGCCATGTCCGGAGCCAGCGGTTCTTCCTTGATGCCATAGGCGGCCGGGTTCACAAACTCGGAGACGCTAAAGCTATTACCCGGGATATGGTGCTTCTCGTACTTCTCGTGGTACTCGATGGCCTTTACACCAAGAAAGGCGGCTCCCAGCACCGTCGTCAGCACCAGCATCCACACCAGGATCTTCTGCTTCCGAACCTCGGCCGCCCACACACCAATCGCCATGCAGAAACCAGAGCCGATCAGAATAGCGGTGTTCAGAGCGCCCAGCGGTACACTCAACTGGTTTGAAGCCACTGCGAACGCGGGATAGTACCAGTTGCGATACAGCAGGTAGGCGAAGAACATGCCGCCGAAGAACATGATCTCGGTCAGCAGGAAGAGCCACATGCCGAAGCTGCCCGCCTCGCGCTGCTGCTCTTCGGTCTCAAAGTGATGACGGTGCTGCGGCAGCACGACGTGCTCGTGTACTCCGTGCTCCGCCTCGTGCGGGTGGGTTGCGACTGCACTATCCAACGGTCGTCACCTCTTTTTTGGTCTTGTTCGCGAGCCACTCATAGTCATAGGCCTCGTAGTCCATGATGGGGGTCTCGATGAAGTTTTCCGTGATCGGCGGCGATTGAATCTGCCACTCCAGCCCTGTTGCCTGCCACGGGTTGTCCCCAGCAATCGCTCCATACTTCAGCGACCAACCCAGGTACAGCATCGGCAACATATAACCGATGCCCAGCACCGTAGCGCCGGCAGTCGAAAGCACATTTAGCACTTGGAACTCCGGCGGATACGCATGGTACCGGCGCGGCATACCAAGGTAGCCAAGAATGAACTGCGGCAGGAACGTAAGGTTGAACCCGATGAACGTCGTCACCGCGGCCAGCTTCGAGAGCGACTCCGGATACATCCGGCCCGTCATCTTCGGCCACCAGAAGTGAACGCCCGCGAGGAACGCCATCAACATGCCGCCGACCATCACAAAGTGGAAGTGCGCCACGATAAAGTACGTCTCCGTCAGGTGGATGTCCATGCCGAGTGAGCCGAGAAATACGCCCGTCAGTCCGCCGATGGTGAACAGCCCGATGAAGCCGAACGCATACAGCATCGGCGTCTCGAAGGTGATCGAACCCTTCTGCAAGGTGAACGCCCAGTTGAAGATCTTGATCGCCGAAGGCACGGCCACCAGCATCGTCAGCAGGCTGAACACCAGCGCCGAGTAGTTCGACACACCCATGATGAACATGTGGTGTTCCCAGACAAAGAATCCGAAGAGCGCAATGGCGACCGAACTGAACGCCACCGCCGTATAGCCGAAGACACGCTTGCGGCTAAACGTCGAGATGACCTCGGAGATCACACCCATACCCGGCAGAATCATGATGTAGACGGCCGGATGCGAATAGAACCAGAACAGATGTTGGAAGAGCAGCGGATCGCCACCCTTGGCCGGATCAAATACGCCAATCCCAAGAATGCGCTCCAGCGCTACAAGAACCAGCGCAATCGCCAATACCGGCGTGCCCAGCACCATCAGCAGCGAAGCCGCATAGTGCGACCACACAAACAACGGCATCCGGAACCACGTCATGCCCGGCGCGCGCATCCGGTGGATGGTCACAATAAAGTTCAGCCCGGTAAAGATCGAGCTGAACCCAGCAATAAAGATAGCGGTCGCCGCTGTCAGCACATGCGTGTTCAGGTAGTGCGTCGAGAGCGGCGTCGTAAACGTCCAGCCGGTGTCCACTCCGCCCTGCACCAGCGCAGCCAGGGTCAGCGTGCCGCCGATCAGGTACAGATACCAGCTCAACAGGTTGATCTTCGGAAACGCCAGGTCCTTCGCGCCGATCATGATCGGGATCAGGAAGTTCCCCAGCGTCGCCGGCACCGATGGCACCAGGAACAGGAAGATCATGATGATGCCGTGCATCGTGAAGAACTTGTTGTAGGTATCAGCCGCGACCAGGTCAGGCTGCGGCGTCAACAGTTCCAGCCGGATCAGGCCTGCAAAGGCCCCTCCGATGAAGAAGAAGAACGTAATCGAGATCAGGTAAAGGATCGCGATACGCTTATGGTCGCCGGTAAGCAACCAGCTCAACAGGCCGTGCTCATTGTTGATGTAGTTTCGCTTCGGCAGTTGTGCCGTGCTCTGGTCGGGCAGGCTGACGATCGTATTCCCAATCGCTGTGCTCATGGCTTCACCATTTCAGATGTTGTGCCCTGCGTGGGCGTTGTTGGGGCTGCCTGGTCCGAGGCAGCGGTCACCAGGGTCTGCTGCACCCGGTAGTTGCTTTGCAGGTTTTTCACGTACTCCACCAGGTCGATCAGGCCGTCTTCGCTGATCTGCCCCTGATAAGTCGGCATGATCGGCGCGTAGCCTGCCGTCACATGCTGCGACGGGTTCAGGATCGAATCGCGCAGATACGCATCGTTCACCAGCACCTGGCTTCCGTCGGTCAGCGTCAACTTCGTTCCATACACACCGGCAAGGTTCGGTCCGCGTGCGGCAGCGTTGCCGCTATGGCAGGAGTTGCAACCCATGCTGGCAAAGAGGCGCTCGCCGTTCTGCGCCAGGCTCATGCCGGAGGTCGACTCGTTCAACCACTTCTTATAGTTGTCAGGCGTTAGCACGGTGATCTCGCCAATCATGCCAGAGTGCTGCGTACCGCAGTACTGCGTGCAGAACAGGTGATAGGTGCCGGGTTGTGTCGCTTCAAACCAAACCGTCGAGTAGCGACCTGGAATAACCTCACGCTTCACCCGGAAGTCGGGAATGGAGAAGCTGTGGAACACGTCCTGCGAGATCATCGTCAGCTGTACAGGCTGGCCGGTCGGAACGTGCAGCGCATTGATCTCGTGCTGCCCGCCCGGATGCTCGGCCTTCCACATCCACTGCTTACCCACGATATAAATGTTCATCGCATTGGTCGGCGGGTTATAGATGCGGAAGTAAAGCAATGCTCCCCACACGAACACCAGCAGGAAGATTGCCAGCGGAATAATCGTCCACGTCGCCTCGGCAAGCGTCGACCCTTCGATCTGCGTAGCCACCGGGTTCTTCTCGCGCCGGTAACGAATGCAGAAGCCGAGGAGCAGCGCGCCAACCAGAGCCGTGCCGCCAACCGTCATCAGCAAAAGAAACACGTACAGCGTGTCCATGTACGGAGAGATGGTCGACGCCTCCGCCGGCCACAAGGCCGAGGAGTGGAGCCACTTCGTTAGAAACTGCCACAGTACTGGACTAAGTCCCATCGTTAACCCTTATCCATTTCGCCGGTCGTTGTTGTTCCGGTCTGATGTGTTCCGATCGTCTTCCAGGCCGCTACCCAGCTTCAGGTCGCGCCGAAACATCAAAAATATAAAGCTGCCGAGCGACGCCACCGTAACGATGCCGCCCAACTGCACCGCACGCGCCACAACCAGCGAGTGCTTATTGTGCTGCGGATCGTAGTGGTAGCAATACGTCAAAATATTCGCTACCGGCGACCCAATCTTGTTGTCCGAAGCCTCAACCAATCCCAGAAGCATGTCCTTCGGCGAGTACTCCACGCCAAGGTAATACTGCGCCAGCTTGCCCTGCGGCGTTGCAATCTCGATGGCGCTCGCATGAGCGTATTGATCCAGCCGGCCATCTGGGCCAGGAACCAACACATAGCCAAATCCAACAGCCTTCGCCGTCGCATCAATCGCAGGCTTCTGACCTGTCAGGAAGTGCCAGCCATCCGCTGTCTCGGGGTGACCATAGCGCTTCAAATAGAAAGCCTTCTTGCGTGCAGCCAGCTCTGGCGTCTCACTTGGGTCGATGCTGATGATCACGACCTGAAAATCCTTGCCCGGAACCAGATGCACCATCTCGAGCGCACTCGTCAGGCCGTCCATCTCTTCGGAGCAAAGCATCGGGCAGTTGTAATACACCAGCGAAACCACCGCTGGGTGCTTGCCATCAAAATACTTTGCCAGCGTCACAGCCTGTCCGTGATCATCCACAAACGCTGCATCGAGTGGCAGCTGCCCGTTCAGGTGTTGGGTCACCTGCACCGTCTGCAGAACGGTCGGAAGCTGATCGCCGGTATTCTCACCCGTCGCCTTGTCGCCGTAGCTCGAGACCTGACCGAAGGCATTCCCAGCCAACCCCAAAACAAGCGCAACGCCTGCAAGCGTCCGTCGGACGGTGCATGTGCGTCGATTTGTGGTTCCCAGCTTCAAAGTTCCATCCTTAAACCAGCAGTACCGCTACTTCAATCTTACTTTGGCTACCATCCCGGCAACCGTGCTGCGAACGTTCACCGGACGCCGACTTGTGTCCCGTCGTACGAGCTACTTCTTGCCTTCAGCGTGCTCGTAAGTATTCTTCTGCTCACGCGCCTCAATGGTCGTCAACTCGTATCCCGTCCGCGCGAACCCGTCCGTCAGCGGCACGGAAACCATCGGCTTGCTCTCACCCGCCATCAACGTTGTCGTGGCGGGAGCAGCCACACCGGGTGCTTGTGGCAGCCCGTGTTTCACAACTAGCTGCATCGCAACCAGAATCGGGATTCGTACCGCACCCCGCCGGCAAATCGGCGGGACTTGCTGTAGTTCTCCAGCAGTAGATCTTCCTTCGCATGCAGATCGGCGATGTCCTGGTTGCCATCATCGGTCTCCAGCCGCGGCGTCGGGAACGACTGCGTCATCTGCTGTAGCTGCCGCTGCTCCATCACGGAGTTCGACGTTAGGTCCTCGCGCTTGTCGCCGCGCGGTGTCGAGCCCGGTGTTGACACATTCTCATGCCACTTGTCGGCAGGGCCGTCATGCTTGGCAAGCGCATAGTTGATCGCCTTACCCATCACGAAGCAGAAGAAAAAGAAGACGATGACGAATCCCGACAGCCCGGCGAGAAACGTCACGATGCCGGTCACACTGACATCCTGCGTCTCATATCCCGGGTGCTCGGCGTCAAGCTTCGGAGCAGGGTGCGCCTGCACCCCCTCCGGCTTGCCCATATCGTGTCCCTCAGTGTGCATGTTCAGGCTCCAAAAGCTCCTCGGTGTGCGGGTCGTTCACGTTCAACAACGGACGCTTGCCCAGCTCGGTCAGGTAGAACATCATCCAGAACGCTACCAGCGTCACCGGCACTGTAATGTACGCCAGCATCCCAAGGTTTCCAGCAAGATGCAGGTTACCGGCATCGTCAGCAAACGACGGCGCAATCAGCCAGAACATATCGATCATGCGCGCGCCGATCATGAAGCACGCAATCCAGACCATCTTGTTCTTCGACCGCTTGATGTCGCGGCTCAGCAGCAGGCAGAACGGAATCACCCAGTGGCAGATCACGTCCAGCGTGCAGAAGTACCACCAGCCGCCATGAATACGCTTCAGGTAATACGTCACCTCGTCCGGAATATTGCCGGACCAGATGATCAAAAATTCCGAGAATGTCAGGTAGATGTTCAACATCACAAACGCGAATGCCAGCTTGCCCAGATCGTGCTGCTCGGTTGTCCGGAAGAGCGATTTGATCGGCTCATACCGCGACAGCAGGATCAGCGTCAGAATGCCCAGCGCCAGAACGCCATAGCCCTGTGCAACCAGGAACTGCAGTCCATACACCGACGAAGCCCAGATCACATCCAGCGACTTCACAAACACGATCACGAAGTCCGTCAGCATCACGACGTAAAGGAAGATGCACGGCCCCGAAAGATTTTCAAAGCGCACACGCCACTTATCGAAGCTGCCCATCGTGCCGGCCAGCGCATCCTTATCCCGATCAAGCGACCACTTATTCAGCAGCGTGATCACCAGCACCATGAACGCGAACACGATCACGGCCTGCACCACCGCCGGCCCCGGCCGCAACATCACATGCCGGTAGTCGATATCGAGGTGCTGCTCATTGGTGATCAATCCATCGTGGTACGCCTTCAGCGTCTCGGCAGGTGTCGTGTACGCCGCCCAAAGATACAGGCGCTTCATGAAGAACAGGACCGGGACAAACAGCGCGATCAAAACCCAGATCGTGCGCGTCATCGCTTCGAGCGGCCGGCGCAGAATCAGGCCCCACTTACCGCCCGAGACATACTGCACCATCAGGAACGCTAACGCACCGCCGCAAAGGTTGAAGCACGTCATGTACCCCATCAGGTACGCGCGCATCATGTGCTCCGGTCCACCAGGAACGATCAAAAAAATCAGCGACAGCAGCGCAAACACAACCGCAACGATGCCCGCGCGCGTCCGCCACTGGCCGACAAACGCCGGTGCCGTCAGTACAGTCGGCAGCGTGCGCGGTCCATGGTGGGCGTGCTCCCCATGTCCTAATGTTGCTCCGTGTTCGTGTGCCATTTCCATCGCGTCAGTCGCCTTCAAAGTTCAAAATCGCAATCGTGTACGGTTACCGCAATCGTGCCGTTACTTGGCTGAACCCTTTGCTGCCGGGCTGGGTACCACAGGCTTCATCGCGCCCGCCGGTGCCGCGCTGGGCTGCCCCGGAATTCCGTTGTCTTCGTTGTTGGGTGTGCCATACACAGCCGTAGCCGGGTACGACCACGAATCCGCAAATCCCGTCGGCATCCCCTGCTGCTCAGCAATCGCATGCAGGTCCTGCACATGGGCTCCAGAAGGAACATCCGCCGCCGTCGCATTCTGGCTCAACTGCAACGCACGAACATACGCTGCCACCGCCCAGCGATCCTCAGGCGTTAGCTGCGATGCATAATCAGGCATCGCACCATAGCCATTCGTGATCACCGCAAAGAAGTGCCCCAGCGGAGCATTACGCAGGCGATCGGTATGGAAGTTGCCGGCGGGCTTGTAGCCACGCTGCACGATCATGCCATTGCCGTTACCCACGCGCGAGTGGCACGGCGTGCAGTACACGTTGTACCGCTCCTGCCCGCGCTCGATCGTCGCCTCGGTCAGCGGAATGGGTAGCCCATCGCCTTCTTTATCCGCCTGCAGGCCAGTGTAGAAGTAGGCGTCCGCGTGCATCTGGTCGCGGCCTACGGTGTTCTCCACCTGCGGCCGCGCCGACCGCCCGTCGGCAAAGAACGTCGTCCCGCGCTGCGGCACAAACTTTGGCTGGTTATGCATGTCTTGGCGGCAACCAGCGAGCACCAGCATCGCTGCCATCGCGGAACCCGCCGTCGCTACACGCGTCATTCGCATCGTCTTCTCGAATCCCTGCATTAGTGGTCGACCTCCACAACGGAGACCGGCGAAAACTTCTCCAGAAACTCTCGTGTCCCGCCAGGCGAAAACTGCGGATCGTGCGACTCGAGGCACAGGAAGAACTTATCTGTCGTCGCGCCATTCGCAAAGTTGGGCGCATTGAACAGCGGATGATACAGCTGCGGCAAACCATTCTGCGCGATCATGCCAAACGCGGTTGAAAGCCCCGCAAACAGAATCGTCATCTCGTACTCCGGGATCACAAACGCGGCCCAGCTGAACAACGGTGTCCCACGAATGTTCAGCGGGTAGCCCCAGACGTTGATCCACATCTCCAGCAGGAAACCCGTCGTCAGGCCCATGATGCCGCCCAGCAGGCACATCATCGGCACGCGCGTCTTGTGGAAGCGCAACGCCTCGGCTGCCTCTTCTACCGGGTACGGCGTGTAGCACTCCATGCGCCGGTAGCCCGCACGATGCGCCATCTCGGTCGCATGTACCAGCTCGCTCGGCGTATTGAACTCGGCCAGCAGGCCGTAGACTCCCTCACGCGGTGGCATTAGAGCGCCTCCTGTGTCACAACTTCAGCATCCGCGCCACCGGGGCGCACCTTGGTCGACGGCAACATCATCTTGATCTCCGACATCGGAATCATTGGAGCCAGCCGGGCAAACAGCAGGAACAGGCAGGTAAACATCCCCCACGTTCCGATGAACAGGATGTAGTCCCACTTGGTCGCGCGGTACGTTCCCCAGCTCGAAGGCAGGTAGTCGCGATACAGCGTCGTCACAACGATGACGAACCGCTCAAACCACATACCGATGTTCACGATGAAGCTCAGCACGAACAGGTACAGCACATTCACGCGCAGCTTGCGGCTCCAAAGCGTCGTCAGCGGAATCGCGATGTTGGTCAGGATGAGCATCCAGTACGCCCAGCCCATCGGCCCGAACATACGGTTCCACATCATGAAGAACTCCCAATGGCTGGCCGAGTACCAGCTCATGAAGACCTCCATGGCATACCCATAGGCCACAATCGAGCCAGTGGCCAGCATGACCTTCGCCATATTGTCGAGATGCCGCAACGTCACAAGGTCTTCCAGGTGGTAGAACTTCCGGATCGGAATCGCCAGCGTCAGCACCATCGCGAAGCCGGAGTACACAGCGCCCGCCACGAAGTATGGCGGGAAGATGGTGGTATGCCATCCAGCCATGGCGGCCACGGCGAAGTCAAAGCTGATGGTCGTGTGGACGGATAGCACCAGTGGCGTTGAAAGCCCGGCCAGCAGCAGCGAAGCCGACTCATACCGGATCCAGTGCCGCGTCGATCCGCGCCAACCCAGGCTCAGCATGCCGTAGAAGTACTTTGCCAACGGCAGCTTCGCGCGATCGCGCAGCGTCCCGAAGTCGGGCACCATGCCGATGTACCAGAACACCACCGAGATCGTCGCGTACGTTGAAACCGCGAAGACGTCCCACGCCAGCGGCGAGCGGAACTGCGGCCACACGTTCATCGTGTTTGGATACGGCAGCAGCCAGTATCCCAGCCACGGACGCCCAATGTGCAGCACTGGGAACATACCCGCGCACACCACGGCAAAGATCGTCATCGCCTCGGCAAACCGGTTGATCGAGTTGCGCCAGCCCTGCTTGAACAGCAGCAGAATCGCCGAGATCAGCGTGCCGGCGTGACCGATACCGATCCACCAGACGAAGTTGATGATCGCGAAGCCCCACGCGCCCGGGATCGTGACACCCCAGATGCCGACGCCCTTCAGCACCAGCCACGTCACAGCGATCAGAACTCCGGTCGCAATCGTCGCCGCGAGGAACAGGCCGCCGACCCACGCCCACGGCGTGTTCGCCGTCAGCACGATGCCCGCGATCTTCTGCGTCACGCTCTTGAACGTGTGGCCCGGCGCGATCACCGCGTACTCGCCCGTCTTCGGGTCGATCATCGGGTCGACGATTTTTGGATCGTGAATTGGTCCTTGGGTGGCCATACTAGGCAAGCTCCACATTCGGGTTGATGACGCCGGCGGTATAGCTCGTCCGCGGACGGAAGTTCAGGTCAGCCAGCACCTGGTAGTCGCGCTCTTCAGCCTTCAGCTTGGCGACCTTACTCTTCGGGTCGTTCATGTTGCCGAAGATGATGGCATCGGTCGGGCAGGCCTGCTGGCACGCCGTCTGGATTTCACCGTCGGCAATGGCGCGGTTGTTCTTGTCCGCCTCAATCTTCACGGCCTCAATGCGCTGGATGCAGTAGCTGCACTTCTCCATCACCCCGCGGCTGCGGACCGAAACATCCGGATTGCGCATGAACTTGAGGCTCTCCGTGTCGTAGTCCGAGTACAGCAGGAAGTTGAACCGGCGCACCTTGTACGGGCAGTTGTTCGAGCAGTACCGGGTACCCACGCAACGGTTATAAACCATCGTGTTGATGCCTTCGGGCGTATGCACCGTAGCTCCAACCGGGCAAACCTGCTCACAGCCAGCGGACTCACAGTGCTGGCAGGTCATCGGCTGGAAGTGCGCGCGCGGCGCATGCAGATCGCCTTCAAAGTAGGTGTCGATGCGCAGCCACTGCATATTGCGGCCAATCTTTACCTGCTCGCGTCCCACAACCGCGATGTTGTTCTCCGCATAGCAGCTCACGATGCAGGCGTTGCAGCCGACGCAGGAGTTCAGATCAATCGACATGCCCCACTTGTTCTGGGCAATGTGCGTGCTCTGGTCCTTGTGGTCATACCGCCACGCATCCGGATAGAAACTCTCCGCATGTTCCGGCGCCTCGCCCTGCGGGTTATAGCCGACCTTGTTCACGGTCGTGTTTCCGCTCGCCGTTCCCTCGCTCGCATACTTCGGGTTCGCCGTCGCTTCAGCGACGGTGGCATACCGAATAATGCTGCGCTCCTGCGCCTCGTGCCCCGCCAGCGAGTACGTTCCCTCGGTATCGAACTTCTTGTGCTCCAGGTCCTGCTGTGCGAACGGTCCACGGTGCTCAATGTTGTGCACCTTCGTCACGCATAGGTCATAGGTACCCTTGCCGCGCACAATCGAAGCTCCACCCGCCGACAGCGGCATATCCGCAGTGCGCAGCGCGTAAGCATTGAAGCCCACACCCGCACCCACGCGTCCCGCCTCAGCACGGCGGCCCAGTCCGACATACACGGTCACCGCATCGTTCGGATGCCCCGGCGCCATCAGCACCGGCACGATCATCTTGCGGCCGTTGACCGTTAGCTCAACCGCTTCGTTCTCGTTGATGCCGGCCTTGCCCATCGTCTCCAGGCTCATCAGCGCGGCATTGTCCCAGCTCAGGTTCGTCACCTGCTTGGGCAGCTCCTGCAGCCAGCCGTTGTTGCCATAGCGTCCGTCATACAGCGAAGGATCCGCCTTGAACGAAACCTCGAGCCCAGTCGAAGCGCTCTTCGGCGCACTCGCCGCCGGGGCCTTCGCCGTCACCGACTTCGCCGCAAACGCCGAGTCCGCAACCCAGCCATCATGCAACGCCTTCTTCCAGGCCGTCGCAAAATCGCCCTTCAGATAGCTCTTCGCATTCGCAACCACCGCGTCATACGCAGAGACCGAAGGATCGAGCAGCGCCTGCAGAACATCATGCGCACTGTGCCCGTTATAGAGCGGCTCAATCATCGGCTGCACAATCGAGATCGTGCCATCGCTCGCGCGCGTATCCGACCAGCTCTCCAGAAAGTGCGTCTGGTTCAGGTGCCACGTCGAGTAGAAGCCCGTCTCATCGACGTGCGAGCCCAGGTGCACCGAGTTCGGCACCTTGCTGAACGCCGACTCAAACTCCAGGTCCACGGGCGCGTTATACAGCGGGTTCACACCCAGCATCACCAGCCACTGCACCTTGCCGGCATT
Source organism: Rhytidiadelphus loreus (assembly GCA_947034895.1). Lineage (NCBI taxonomy): Eukaryota > Viridiplantae > Streptophyta > Bryopsida > Hypnales > Hylocomiaceae > Rhytidiadelphus > Rhytidiadelphus loreus. Next base: position 6,366 of record CAMQQG010000196.1, on the reverse strand, counting down.
CATGTCGCCAACCAGCGACTTCAAATCAGCCGTCTGCTCGCTCGGGATCGCCGCAACCGGCTCGGTGTACTCCACCGTCTTGCCGACCGCACCCAGCGTGCTGTTCAGGTAAAGCGCCGCGCCGTGCGCCGCCGCCGAGCTCTGTGGCCCGGCAATCACAACCGCCTTGCCGCCAGACTTCTTCAGGTCAGCCAGCACGGCCGTCAAAAACTTCTGCGCCGCAGGGTCAGCCAGCGTTCCGCCACTCGTCAGCGCCGCTGCAAACGCGTCGATATCGCTCGGCTTCAGCGCCAACCGGTGCTCGGCTTTGAAACCCGTCACCGTCGGCATCGTCTCCACGACGTACAGCCGGTTCATCGTCTTGCCAGCTTCATAGCGATGCCGCTCCGCATAAGCGGCAGCCAGCGGCAGGAAGCCCGGGAAGCCAATGCCTCCCAGAAAATCTGCATCGAGCGACAGAATGACATCTGCCTCTTCGAGCTTGTACTGCGCATCGACGTAATCGCCAAACGCCGCCTTCGAAGCTGCACGTCCGCCATCGTTCGCCATCGGCTCGTACTGCACCATCTTCGCCGCCGGGTACTTTGCCGAAACCTGCTTCCACTGTGCGGCCAGCGTCGGCGAAACGATCGTCTCCGACAGGAAGTACACACCCTCGCCGGTCTTCGTTGCGCCTACGGCATTCGCAAAGTCTTGCTGAAACTTCGCCCACTCTGCCTGCTCCCCACGAAAGTTTGGGTGCTTCGAGCGGTCAGGGTCGTACATATCCAGCAGCGACGCCTGCGTAAACGCGTCCGACTTGCCCTTGGTCAGCGGGTGCTCAGGATTGCCCTCAAGCTTGATCGGGCGGAACGCATCCGACTTCACCAGCACCGGAACTGCGCCCGTCGGGAACGGGTGCGCCGTGGCAAAGTACATCGGCTTGCCCAGCACCAAATCTTCAGGCTGCTTCACATACGGAAAGATCGGCTCATCGGGCTGCTTGGTGCAACCGGCCAGTCCTGCCAGCGCAAAGCTCGCGCCCATCACCTTCATAAATCCACGGCGCGACACCGAGTCGACCCACTCCCCGGCTCCAGCCTGGCGTGGGAACTCCTCCTGCATCAGCTCCTGGAACTCCGCCGTATCAGCCAGCTCGTCCAGGTTCTTCCAGTAGCGCTTGCCGCTCTTGCCCTGCAGCTTCGCCTGCACATCCGCCAGCGTCATCTTCGCCTTCGGCTCGGCCACCTCGGCAAAACGAACCACCTTCGGCTCGCTCGAACCTACCGGCGCAATGGCGTTCACCACCTGCACTGTTCCCATTCCATCGTTCATGTCTGTGCGTGTCTCGCTCATCGGTGGCATACCTCGCAGCTTGAAAGCTCATTGGCTCCACGGATGTGGTACTGGGTCGTCAAATACCGTCCCAGGTCGGTCTGGCTGGTGAACTTCGTATAGTTCGCGGGCAACATCACCTGCGGCATATCCGAAGTTGTACCGGTGTGACCCTTATCGAGCGCGCCCTGCGGCGGCCCTTCATTCTGGGCCAACTCTGGATTCACATTCAACGGGTCCTTCGTCACACAGCTGATGCCCTGCGCCGTCGGAACCTTCGTGCCATCGGTGTTCTGCGTCGTCGTGCACCAAACCGGCTTATCGCTCGAAGGCCCAGTCCACGACATGTTGTAGATCTCGCTCGTCGGCCGCAGGTTCACGCCTGGGTTGCGATGGCAGTTCAAACACCACTCCATCTGCAGCGTGTTCTGCTGGTACATCAGCGGCATCTGGTCCACACGGCCATGACAGCTCGCGCAGCCGATGCCCTTGTTCACATGGATCTCGTGGTTGAAGTACACGTAGTCCGGCAGGTCATGCACCTTGATCCACTGGATCGACTCCCCCGTCGCCCAGCTGTGCCGCACCGGCTCCAACAGCTGGGCATTCGTCCAGATCTGCGAGTGGCAGTTGATACAGGTCTTCGTCGGAGGAATACCGGCGTATGCGCTCTTCTCTACCGACGTGTGGCAGTACTGGCACTGCAGGCCAAGGCCTTCTACATGATGCTTGTGGCTGAACGGCACCGGCTGGTCTGGCCGCTGTCCCTGCCGCGTCACCCATGGCGACCTCTGCAAGCTGTTCAGCGCCACACCAAGCGCGATGACGATTAAGCCCGTCAGCACCAGGCTCGCGCGAGCCAGTGCATTCGAACTGCGGTCAAAAACTTGCGCCATGAGTGCGTCCTGCTTCCTCTCGAGTCAAAAGGTCAAAAGGATCGGTGGAGGTTAAGGGTTTCGTTCCATCGCTACGCATCCAAAAAAATCTGGCTGCAAACGACGCTGCATCTTTGCGTTACAAACTTTTCGGGGAGAAAAACACCCCTGACGAGTGCGAGTATAGCAGCGGCAACATCCCGCTACGATCCTTCTTACGGGTACCGCCATCGATACTCGAACAGCTACTGATTCTTGTGCTCGATTTTCATCCTCACAAACGTAACTCGCTCTGCTTGGCTGAACATCCATCGTCGACGATATCCCCGCCGCCTGTAAATCCCGCCCGTTTAAGTCCGAGTTCATAACCGCACACAGCACAGAGCCCAGCCCATAACCTCCTCGTGCTACTGTTAGCCATCGTTTGTCGTCAACTTACAGAGATTCGCGCGGAATCTCGGGGCTGCCGCAACTTGTATCGTTGCCACCCCCATCTCCGCCCCATCCCTTCGCGCAGTGAGGAAGCATGAACCGGTTGCGGCTTGTTACGCCTGTCTTCAATGACTGGATCTCCTTTCGCCGCCTCCTCCAGGAGCTGGATACCGCCGCCGCCTCGCTGCCCTTCCGCATCTTCGTCAGCGCCATCGACGACGGCTCAACCCAGGATCACGCGGCCATCCTCGCAGACCTGCCCGCCTTTACCCACCTCGCCGGCGCGGAGATCGTCCACCTCGCCGTAAACGTCGGCCACCAGCGCGCCATCGCCGTCGGCCTCTGCCTCGCCTCACACGACGCAGACTCCGACGCTGTCCTCATCATGGACGCAGACGGAGAAGACCCACCCTCCTCTCTCGCTACCCTCACCCAGGCTGCCGCCGGCCACGCCGAGTACTGCATCGTCGCCCAGCGCAGGAAGCGTCTCGAGTCCACGTCCTTCAAGCTCTTCTATGCGCTTTACAAGTTCCTCTTCCGGCTCGTCACAGGCAAGGCCATCACCTTCGGCAACTTCTCGGTCCTCTCCATCGGCTATGTGCATCGCCTGGTCATGGTCTCGGACCTTTGGAACAACCTCCCCGCAGCCATCCTGCGTTCGCGACTTCCTGTCACCTTCGTTCCAATCCAGCGCGACCGCCGCTACGCCGGCACCTCGCAGATGAACCTCACCTCGCTCATCGTGCATGGCCTCAGCGCCATCTCCGTCTACGCCGACACCATCTTCGTCCGCCTCATCATGCTGGCCGTCGGCCTGACCCTGATAAGCGTGGTCGCGGTTGCCCTATTGCTCGTTCTGCGCATCTTCTTCCCCGCCCATGCCACCCCCGGCTGGGCCACCACCATCGCCTTCGGCCTGGTCATCATCATCCTGCAAGTGCTCTTCACTGCGCTCTCATCCATCCTGATGCTTCTTAATAACCGCGTGCAGCGCCTCTTTCTCCCCAAAGCGGACTACCTGCCTTACGTTGGCAGCCGCCGCCGACTCTTCGGCCGCGCCTTCTACGACCCAGCCTGAAACTCCACGCCCACCGCTTCCTCCTCCTTCGAACGCGTGGTAAGCGATTATCCTGTCCTTACCGCTCTATGGGGGTTCTGTCCTGCTCATTCGTACCCAGCGTCTTCATGCACTCGGCTGCTCAGCCATCTTCCTCTTCTGCGAACTCATCGCTCGACCCTGGGCCGAGCTCGGTATCGCCGACGACTGGTCCTACGTCTACATCGCGCAGACCCTTGCCCGCACCGGCCACATCGCCTACGACGGCTGGGTCACACCCCTCCTCGGCTGGCAGCTCTACCTCGCCGCCGCTTCCATCAAGATCTTCGGCTTCTCCTTCACAGCCGCGCGCATGACCACCCTGCTCGTCGCCGTCGCTACCGTCTTCCTCATGCAGCGCACCTTCGTGCGACTCGGCCTCAAGAGCCTCTACGCCTCGCTGGCCACGCTTACCCTCGCGCTGACCCCCATGTTCCTCATGCTCTCGGTCACGTTCATGACCGACATCCCCGGCCTCTTCGCCGTCTTGCTCTGTCTCTACGGCTGTCTGCGCGCCCTCCAGGCAGCGACGGACCGCGCCGCGATCCTCTGGCTCTGCTTCGCCGTCGCCGCCAACTGCATCTGCGGCTCCTCGCGCCAGATCGCCTGGCTCGGCGTCCTCGTCCTCGTTCCCTCCACCCTCTGGCTATTACGTTCTCGCCGATCCGTCCTTCTCCCCGGTATCCTCGCCACCGCTGTCGGTTTCGCCTTCGTCTTCACCGTCCTGCACTGGTTCGGCCATCAACCCTACATCCAGCACGAGCTCTTCAGCCTCCCTCCACTCAAGCCCTACCTGCTCAGCATGGTCCTGCTCCGCTACGAGCGCGCCTGCCTTGAGGCCATCCTCTGCCTACTCCCCATCGGCATCCTCTTCGCCTTCGACGTCAAGCACTGGCGTCTCCGCGAACTTCGCACCCTCGCCTTCATCCTCATCTCCCTCGCAGCCGTAGCAGTCATCGGCGTCGCACTCATCCACTGGCCCATCTCCTTCCTGAAAGACGCACTCGATCCCTTCCCCGGCGACTGGCTCAGCGTGCACGGCACATACGAAGGCATCATGATGCTCGGCTACCAACAAAAGCCGCCCGTCGTCATCGGCCATCTGCTGCAACACCTCATCGGCTTCATCACCGTCGCCAGCCTGCTCTGCATCATCGTCACCCTTCTTCGCCTCCGCTCCACACCTTCCCTCCCGGCGCCCGAGCGCACACTCACCTGGAGACAGGTCGCCTACCTCCTCGGCCCCTTCGCCGTCGCCTATACCCTCCTCCTCCTCCACCGCGCCGAGCAGCAAATCTACGACCGCTACATGCTCCTCCCCATCGTCCTCGTCGGCTACGTCCTGCTCCGCTTCTATCAGGAGCGCATGTCCAACCACGCACTCCCCGCCGCCTTCGCCGTACTCGCCGTCATCGCAGGCTACGGCATCCTCAGCACCCACAACCTCTTCGCCCTCGACCGCGCCCGCGTCACCCTGAACAACGAGATCCTCGCCTCCGGCGTCGCCCCCTCCTCCGTCGACTTCGGCTGGGATGCAGACGGCTGGTTTGAACTCCAACAGTACGGCCACGTCAACGGCCCCCTCGTCTCCAACCCCGCCAACGCCGTCCTCCCCATCGTCGACCCCTTCCTCGACGTCTGCTACGGCCAGACCATCGCCTTCGGCCTGTACCCGCATCTCGCCCCGCGCTACGGCGTCTCCTTCAAGCCCGACGCCTGCTCCGGCCTTGCTCCTTTTGCCCCCGTCAGCTACTCCACCTGGCCCCTCTCTCACCCCACCACCCTCTACGTCGTCAACTTCCCCCCACCCTGGCGACCCGAGAGCGACTACGTCGAACATCGAGACGCCTCCCGCACCCCATAGCGCGAACCCCTCCTCTCGTCGGTACAGCTACCATAGAGCCGACGCATCTCCACTCCCGTCTCAGCACGAATCGAGGCTTGCCTGAACACCAGAATCAACAATCGATGGTTGGCTGCAGTCTGTGCGGCTCTGTTCTTGCTCTGTGAGCTCATCAGCCGTCCTTGGGCAGAGATGGGCATGATCGATGACTGGTCCTACGTGCGTAGCTCCGAAATCCTCGCCCACACAGGACACATCGTTTATAACGGCTGGGCCACCGCCCTTGTTGGATGGCAGTTATATCTCGGCGCTCTCTTCGTCCATCTCTTCGGTGCCACGTTTACCGCCGTTCGGCTCAGTTCGCTGCTCCTGGCAATTGCGATCGCATACCTCGCCCAACGCATCCTCATTCGTATCGGTCTCAATGCATGGAATGCGACCATCGGCACACTTATTCTGGTGCTCTCGCCGCTCTTTCTTCCGTTGGCCGCCACGTTCATGACCGATATCCCGGGCCTCTTTGCGATTCTGATCTCGCTCTACGGCTGTCTCCGCGCCGTGCAGTCTACCGACGATAAAGCCTCCATAGCCTGGATCGTATTCGCAGTCTTGACCAACGCCGCATGTGGTTCCTCGCGACAGATCGCGTGGCTCGGCGTCTTTGCGCTGGTCCCGTCCGCCCTGTGGCTGTTGCGCAAACGCCGTCGCGTGCTAACGGCCGGAATCATAACGACTCTCGTCGGAGTCGCCCTGATCGTCGCAGCTACCGTCTGGTTCCGGCACCAGCCGTACTCGATCCCAGAGGC
>CAMQQG010000195.1:0-17978 GCA_947034895.1 Rhytidiadelphus loreus | reverse complement strand
GCGAGCGAGCTTGTAGTAGCGATGGCGGCCTGAAGGAGTGACCCGCAGCAACTGTGCATCCACCAACTGCGCCAAGTGCGCGCTGGCCGTCGAGGCGCCCACGCCCGCTGCCCGGGCCATCTCAGATGCGGTCAAGGCCTGCCCACCCATCAGCTCGACCAACATCGCAGTGCGGGCCGGTTCCCCAAGGAGGCCGGCGATGCGTGCGATTTGGTTGTTGTTCATGGCAATGTATTCATTGACCAACACAGTATGCAGTCGGACGCGCCAGCAACACTTCGTCCGCCGTCGAAGCACAAGACGCTTTGCACACACCAACATCGCCGCATGAACCGTTCTCGGCGAGGTCCCGTACATGCCCCACACACCTTCTTCGGCCCATTGGTGGTCCGCGCGACTTTCGTCATGGCCATGTTCGGCTGGGGTGTTGGCTTCTACGGCCCGTCCATATTTCTTCAAGCCGTCGTGCAGCGCACCGGATGGTCGCTGACGCTGGTTTCTACCGCGGTAACGGTGCACTATCTGTTCGGCGCACTGGTGATTACGCAACTGCCATCCCTGCACCGTCGCCATGGCGTCGGACCGACGGCCGCCGTTGGCGCCACATGCGCAGCCATGGGGGTGGTGGGATGGTCCATAGCCGAGCTGCCTTGGCAGTTGTTCTTCAGCGCGCTCATGAGCGGTGCCGGTTGGGTGACGATGGGTGCAGTTGCCGTCAACGCCGCCATCGCGCCTTGGTATGTGCGCGAGCGGCCGATGGCACTGGCCAAGGCCTACAACGGGGCGAGTATCGGCGGCGTCGTGTTCTCGCCTTTGTGGGTGCTGCTGATTGCCCAGTGGGGCTTCACCACCGGCGCTTGCCTCGTCGGCCTGGTCATGGCGGCGGTGATGACCTTGCTCTCGACCACCGTCTTTACCAAGACGCCCGAGCGGTTGGGACAGCGACCGGATGGTGATGGCATCGGCGCGGCAGCGGCCAGCCTGGCGTCGTCGCAGCCGCGAGCGCTTCCCGGCCGCCTGCTCTGGCGCAACCACAGCTTCTTGACTCTGACGCTGGGCATGTCCGCCGGCCTGTTTGCGCAAATCGGCTTGCTGGCGCACCTGTTCTTGGTGTTGGTTCCGGCGTTGGGTGCGCAGGCCGCCGGGTTGACCATGGGCTTTGCGACGGCCTGCGCGATCGCTGGGCGCATGCTCGTGGCGCGCCTGCTACCGGTAGGCACCAACCGTCGCGTTGTTGCTGCACTGGCCTACGGCGTACAACTGGCCGGTTCGATGGTCCTGTTGTGCGTCGAGGAGCGGCAAATTGCATGGATCCTGCTCGGCGTGGCGCTGTTCGGTTCGGGCCTTGGCAACGCGACCTCGCTGCCGCCATTGATCGCCCAAGCGGAGTTCGCCAAGGAGGACGTACCGCGCGTCGTAGCGTTGATCGTCGCGATGGCACAGGCCAGCTATTCGTTTGCGCCAGCGGTGTTCGGTTTCGTGCTGAGTGCTGCAACCGATGTGGACCCGCATCTGGGCATCGACACGTCGGCCTTTTTGCTGGCTGTGGCCGCAGTTCAAGTGATCGCCATCGTGGGCTTTCTCGCAGGCCGTCGCTCAGCTTGAGATTGGGTTGAGTGGTCGCCCGGATGACCGCTCTGGACACGGCACCTAAGGACCGCTTTGGGTGAAAGCGGACATTCCTGAGACATCAGCAATGGGCCGCTCTTGGCCAGCCTTAGACGGCCGCGACCGACTGCCTCGTCAAATTCCCTTCGTGGACGCTACGTCGTACGTGCCGCCCATCCTTCACAGCCACAGGCGCAATCAACCCGTCTTCACGGATGCAGTGGTCGAATCAGTGAAGGTGTCGCTCTGCGTCCCCGATCTGGATGTCGGAAGACGCCGCCGATGAGCGCTCCGATGCGGCGAGGAGCTTCTCGCCTTTGATGCCGGCGAAAAGCTTCGCGGCGCGGACTTTGAGTTCCAGCAGTTCGGTCGGATTGACGAAATACTGACCCCGCATCACGTCGACGTCGATGCGGAATTCGACGTCCTTGCCGTCGTTGGACAGCACGCCGCTGGTGAATTCGTAGTTCGGGTCGACCGCCGGCATGCCCGACGTGCCGGGCCGATCCAGCTCATAGCGGACGTCCCAGATCTCGCCGCTGGCCAAGTCTAGGGACGCAGTCGAGCGGATCACCGTCTCGGCCAACTCGTCCAGTATCTCGATGGGGACTTTCAGGTTCATCGCACTCCTTTCAAGTTCGGCGCAGCAGTGCGTGCTCGTGTGGAAGAGGGCGCATCAACGCCGATTATCGGGCCACCGGTGCTGTCGACTCGAGCGACGGGCGCTTGACCCGAGCGTTGCCATGCCCGTTGTGGCTGCAACGACAGTTGTCGCCTGGACAGCAACCAGTGACGATGCCCCGATGGCGGCGCGCGGTTCCTGGTGGTAAAAGAGCCCCCCACGCCCACCTCCGGAACACCCCCATGGCCGCACGCTCGATCGCCGCACTGCAACTCAGTTTCGGCCTGGTCTCGATTCCGGTGAAGCTCTATTCGGCCACGGAAAGCGCCGCGACAGTGCGCTTCAACCTGCTCGCCAAGGACGGGTCGCGGCTCAAGCAGACCTACGTGTCGGAGAAGACGCGCCAGGTGGTGGAGCGCTCGGAGATGGTCAAGGGCTACGAGTTCGAGAAGGACCGGTTCGTCGTCTTCGCGCCGGAGGAGCTCAAGGCGCTGGAAGAAGGATCGAGCCACGTCATCGAGATCGTCGCCTTCATCCCGGAGAAGGCGGTCGACCCGATCTACTACGACAAGGCCTATCTCCTCGCGCCCGACAAGCGCGGCGGCAAGCCGTACACGTTGCTGATGGAGGCGATGAGGAAGAGCGGCCGCTGCGCGCTGGCGCGGTGGTCGTGGAAGTCGAAGCAGTACACGGTGCAGGTGCGCGTCGCCGAAGACGGGCTCGTGCTGCAGCAATTGCTGTACGCCGAGGAAGTGCGGTCGATGAAGGATTTGGACATCGAGACCACGCCGGTCTCGGACGGCGAACTCAAGCTCGCGCTTCAATTGATCGAGCAAATATCGCGCGACAGCTACGACCCGGCCGAGTTCGTCGACGAGGAGAAGAAGCGCGTGCTCGCCGCCATCGACGAGAAGATCGCCGGCAAGCACATCGTCGCCAACGAGGTCACCGAGACGACCAGCGGCGCGCAGGTGATCGACCTCATGGAGGCGCTGAAGGCGAGCCTCGGCGGCAAGCAGGGTGCGAAGGCAGCGCCGGCCAAGGCTGCGTCGGCACCCGTTGCCGCGGCGAAGGAGCGCAAGGCACCGCGCCGTGCTTCCGTGGCCACTGCGGCCGCGTCGGAGCCGAAAGTCCCCGAGGCGCAGCCGTTGCAACCACAGCGCGCCGCCCGAGCGAGGAAGTGACGGGCGACGCTGACGACACAGCCACCTACAGCCTGCGTCGACTGGAGCGCACGCTGGGCGTGTCGCGCGGCGTGGTCGCCGGCCTCGTCGCTGCCGGTTTCGTCACCCCCGACCGCGGCCCGCGCAACGACTGGCGCTTCTCGTTCCAGGACGTGGTGCTGCTGCGCACGGCGCACGGTCTGCAGTCGGCGCGGATTCCGAAACGCAAGATCCTGCAATCGCTGACCCGGCTGCGGGCGCAGCTGCCGGCCTCATTGCCGCTGAGCGGCCTGCGCATCACCGCGATCGGCAATGACGTGGTCGTGCACGACGGCGGCACGCGCTGGGCGGCCGACACCGGCCAGCTGGTGATGGACTTCGACGTCGCGAACGTGGCGAACGTGCCGGGAGGCGTGACCATCCTGCCGCACGCACGCGCCGCGCTGGCCGACGGACCTGCCGCCGGTGCCGGCGCGGCCGACTGGTTCGCCCGCGGCCAACTCCTCGAGTCGTCGGACCCGACGGGCGCCGAAGCCGCGTACCGCCAGGCGCTGGTGCTGGCGCCCGACCATGTCGACGCCTGTCTGAACCTGGGGGCGTTGCTGTGCGACGTGCAGCGTTGTCGCGACGCGGTGGTGCTGTTCGACGACGCGGTGGCCCGCTTCCCGGACCACGCGGCGCTGCACTTCAACCGGGCCATCGCCCTCGAAGACGCCGGCCGGCCGCAGGATGCGCTCGCCGCCTACGAAGGCGCCTTGACGCTCGATCCGGCCCTCGCCGACGCCCATTTCAACGCAGCGCGGCTGCACGAACAACTCGGCGACCAGCAGCAGGCGCTGCGCCACTACAGCGCTTATCGGCGGCTGTCCCCTGGGTGAACGGCCACGTCCACGGTCGGTCGCGGTCGGTGCTTGCGCAACACGAAGTAGGCGTTGAACGGCTCGGTCGTCGCCTTGAGCGCAATCTCTTCGAGCAGGTCGAAGCCGGCGGTGGCCAGACGTTGCAACAGGTCCGCCTTGTTGCGATAGAAGCCGAGATGGCCGCCCTGATAGCGAACGTAGCGTTCCGGCCCGGACATGGTGCTGTCGCGCAGCACGAGCAGGCCGCCGTCGACCAGATAGTCGTTGAACTCGGCCAGCAGCTTCGTCAGTTGCGATTCGTCGGGCAGGCAGACGAACACCCCCATCGCGAAAACGGCATCGGCCGAGCGTGCGAACGCGAGTCGGCCGTCCGACAGATCGGCCTGGAAAAACGAAACATTGGGCAGCGCGGCGCAACGGGTTCGGGCTGCCGCCAACATCGATTGACTGATGTCGAAGCCGATCACCTGGCTGCTGCGGCGCGCGATCAACGCCGTGTAGTCGCCGTTGCCGCAGCCGATGTCCAGGACACGGCTGTCGGCGCTCACGTGCTTGTCGAGGATGGTGTCGAGATGCGCTTGCGCGACTCGGTAGTACTCCGGCTCCGCGACATGGGAATCCTGGCAATTGGCCCAGTAGGTCCGCGTGTACTCCCTGAGAACGTCGACTTCCATGCAATCTCCTTGGAACCGGCATTGGCAGGGCGCGCAAGCCGCTCAGCGAGATTGTTCACGCCGCTGCCCTCTGCGAGCACCGAAGTAGCGCCGGTTTCCGGCAGTGATCCCTACGATCGATCGAAAGGGCTCACGACGGATCGCGAGGGCCTGCCGCCGATTGCACGGGGCGCACCAGCTTGGCGGTGTCGTATCCCTGCGACCCGACGAACGACACCAGCCGGTCGTAGTCGGCGGCGGGGATCGATGGCGTGCGCGCCATGATCCACACATAGTCGCGCTTTTCGCGTCCCACGACAACGGTGCTGTAGTCGTCCGCCAGGTAGGCGATGCGGTAGTCGGCCTTGAAGGGCCACAGGTACTGCTGGCCCCAGACCGCGTTGCGCGGGGCATCGAGCATCACGGCCTTCGAGCGCAGCGGCTCCGAGGGCTGGCGGGCGCCCGCCGCGGTGGCGACGAAGCTTGTCGCCACCGTGCCGTCGTCGTTCAGACGGTACGACTCGACCGCGTCGCGGTTGCCCTTTTCGATCACGGTCGGAATGCAGGCGATCACATACCAGTCGCCCATGTAGCGCGGCAGGTCGACCTGCGCCGCCAGGGCGAGCGGTGGCAGCGGTGGCGCGGTGCTTGCGCATCCGCCGAAGAGGGCGCTCGCCAGAGCCAGGGTGGCGCAGATCGTCGTTCGGGTCATCGATGGTCCTTTGGGTGGGGTGAGGCGGCCGAGCGGTCGGCCGCGCAGGCGGTGCGGATCGGCGTGGAGCGCGTCAGAGATCGACCTGGCGTGACGTGCGGGCGCTCAGGGCGATCGCGTCGAGCAGACGCATCACCTCGATCGACTCGGCCTCGCCGATGCCGGTCCAGGCATTGGGCAATCCGCGCACCAGGTCCGCGAAGGACTCGGCCTCGGCCAGAAAGCCGTTCAGCGGGTCGAAGCGCATCGTCTCCTGGCCGAGCTCCCAGCCGCCGCGGCCAACCTGAAGCAGGCCAGGTGCAGCGTCGGTCAGGTGATTGGGGAAGTCGGTCAGAAGGACGCCCTGCTCGCACGCCACCATGGCGCGCTTGTGGATGCCGGTGCCGAACGAGCAGCCGATCTGCGCGAGGAGGCCGTCGGCGAACGTGAGCGTCGCGGCGAGCACGTCGTCCACGCCGCGGTCGGTCCAATGCGCCGATGCGCTGACGTGCGTCGGCATCACCCCCGCCAGCATCCGCACCAGGCTGACGGCGTAGGTGCCGGCGTCCAGCAGCGCGCCGCCGCCGAGGGCAGGATCGAGGCGGATGTTGCCGGCCTGGGCCACCGGAAACCCGAAACTCGCCTGGATCAGCCGTGGCCGACCGAGTTCGCCGGAGCGCATCAGCCGCTCGATGGCGTGCGTCAAGGGCTGCGCGCGGTAGGGGAATGCCTCGACGAGATGCAGCCCGGCCGAGCGCGCGGCGTCGTACATCCGGCGTGCGTCGTCGGCCGTGACCGCGATCGGCTTTTCGCAGAGCACGTGCTTGCCGGCGGCCAGCGCGCGCAGCGTCCATTCGGCATGCAACGCATTGGGCAGCGGGTTGTAGACCGCCTCGATCTCCGGATCGGCCAGCAGCGCCTCGTAGCTGCCGAGCGCGCGGGCGATGCCGTTGCGCTCGGCGAATCCCTCGGCGGCAGCAAGCGCCCGGCTCGCCACGGCGACGAGCCGCACCTTCGACGACCCCCCGACGCCGGCCGCGAAGTGGCGGCCGATGTTCGCGGTGCTGAGGATGCCGAGGCGCAGCGGGCCAGGGGTGGTGACAGCGGACATGCGGTGACTCGGTCTCAAGACGGCGACGGATCGCCCCAGCATATCGCCAGACGTCGTCGCACGGGTTTTGCTTGAGCCCTCCGCACGCTGTCGCCCCGACACCCGGCCGGACCATCGATCGCATGGACATCGCCACCTCGCCTTCCGCCGTGTCGATGCCGACCAAGCCGCGCCAGTTGTTCGGCCATCCCTACGGCCTCGGCGTGCTCGCTTTTTGCGAGGCATGGGAGCGCTTCTCGTACACCGGCATGCAGACGCTGCTCGTGCTGTACGCGACGCACCATCTCTTTCAGCCGGAGCGCATCGGCACCATCTGGGGCATCGGGCCGTTTCGGCGTGTGCTCGAGGCGCTGTACGGTCCGTTGACGACCGTCGGCCTGGCGTTGGCCGTGTTCGGCATCTACGCCGGGGTGGTGTACCTGGTGCCGATCGCCGGCGGGTTGATCGCCGACCGGTGGATCGGCAAGACGCGCGCGATCATCCTCGGTGCCGTGCTGCTGACCGTGGGTCACGGGCTGATGGGGCACGAAGCGTCGTTCCTCGTCGCCTTGCTGTGTCTGGTGCTCGGCGTCGGCTTCTTCAAGACCAACATCACGAGCCAGGTCGGCGATCTCTACGCGCCTGGCGACCTGCGGCGGGCGCGCGGTTTCCAGATCTTCGTGATGGCGATCTCGGTCGCCGCGATGCTCGCGCCGCTGGTGTGCGGCACGCTCGGCGAAAAGCTCGGCTGGCCCTGGGGCTTCGGCGCGGCCGGCGTCGGCATGGTCGTGGCGCTCGTCACCTACCTCGGCAACCGACGCTGGCTGCCGCCCGAAGTGGTGCCTGCGCGGCGCAACGGCAGCGTTGCGCCGCGGCCGCCGCTTCGGTCCGGTGACAGGGCGCGGCTGCTGGTGCTGCTCGGCCTGCTGCCCGTGCTGGCGCTGTCGGCCGTCGGCAACGAGCAGATGTTCAATGCCTATCTGCTCTGGGGCGAGGCGAACTACCAGCTGGTGCTCTTCGGGCACGACATGCCGATCACCTGGCTGATCTCGTTCACCTCGGTGATCGCGATCGCGTCCGTCGCGGGAACCATCGCCTTCTGGCGCTGGTGGGCGACACGCTGGACAGAGCCGGACGAGATGACCAAGCTGACGATCGGCACGGCCATCAGCCTCTTCGCGCCGCTGGCGCTGGCGGCAGCGTCCGTCTACGCCGCGGAAGGCCACAAGATCACCCTCGGCTGGGCGGTCGTCTTCCACACCATCAACGAGATCGGCTTCGCCAACGTCTACCCGGTCGGCATCGCGCTCTATTCGCGCTGCGCGCCGCGCGGCATGGGCGGCACGGTGATCGCGCTCTACTATCTGCACATGGCCGCGTCGAACATCCTCGTGGGACGGTTGGGCGGCTTGCTGGAAACCATGCGGCCGGTCGACTTCTGGCTGCTGCATGCCGGGTTGATCGGCATCGCGGCAGTGATCCTGCTGGTCGTGCGCAAGCTCGCCGGGCGGCTGCTCGCGCCCCCGGTCGCATGAGACCGAACGCGTCGACGATGGCCGCATCGGCGTCGGCGTGGTCGCCTGCTTTGCAGTGGCGCGTGCTGCACCGAGCGGTGCTGGTGATCATCTTGCTCTGGATCGGCGTCGGGCTGGCCGAGCAGTTGCGTGGCATGGCGACCGGGTCGCGCGTCGATTGGGTCGATCTGCTGTTCGACGACGCGTACTACTACCTCGGCGTGGCGTGGAACATCGCGAACGGGCACGGCAGCCGGTTCAGTGCGCCGTTGCCGACCAACGGCTACCACCCGCTGTGGTTGCTGATGCTGGCGGGGCTGGCAAAGCTGTTCGATCTTTCGAAGAGCGGACTGGTCGTCGCCACATTGGTGCTGACAGCGGCGTTGAAGGCGCTCGGCATCGTGTGCTTCGGGGCCGGCGAAGCCGCACCGCGCGATGCGGCCTGGCGCACTGCCGGCCGTTTGGCGATCGTGGTGGCGATGGTCAAGCACCCCATGGTGTTCTCCGTCGGGATGGAAACCACGCTCTTCGTGCTGCTCATTCCGTGGTTGCTGGCAGCGGCCAAACGGGCCGATTGGTCGACGCGGCACGCGCTCGTCGTCGGCGGCCTGATGAGCGTGGTCTTCCTGAGCCGGCTCGACGCATTGGCGCTCGACGTGGCCGTGTTGGTGGTGGCGTGGGCCACGCGCCGGGTGGCGCTGCGGCGCGCCGTGGTCGCACTGCTGCCGCTGTTGCTCACGCTGGCCGTCTATGCTGCGTGCAACCTGCTGCTGTTCGACACGCCGGTGCCGGTGTCGGGCCAGGCGAAGGCGATCGGCTCGCGGTTCGCCGCCAATCTCGACACGACGCTGGTGTTCGTTCGGCAGATGAAGTGGCCTGCCGCGATGTTGGCGGTCGCCTGGGCGGCGCGTTGGACCGTGGCGCCGCGGCTGCCTGTCGCCGGCTTCGAGCTGGCATGCACCGGGCTGGCCGCGGTGGCCTGCGGCCTGTACTACGGTGTGCTGTCGGCCTGGCCGATCTGGGGCTGGTACCTGTACCCGGTGGTGTGGATGTCGGTCTACGCCACGCTGTCGGCATTGCTGGCGCTGGCGGCGGTGGCCACGGCGGTGCAGGCTGGGGCACGCCGTTGCTGGCCGGAAGGCGGCGCCGGCCGTGCGGTCTGCGCGCTGGCCGCGGCGCTGGTCGTCGCAGGGGCGGCCGGCCATCGGCTGCGCTCGTGGAGGGTCGAGCGCGATGTGCGCAATTCCTTGCCGGTGCTCGACAGCCGCAGTTCGTTCAACAAGCAGAGCCTGCTCTTTCTGCCGTGGCTGGAACAGCACTATCCGCGCGGCGCAAGCATCGCGATGGGCGACCGTGCCGGCGGTCTCGGCTACTGGATGCCGGAGCGGTACACGCTGCTGCAGATCGAGGGACTGGTGGGCGACAAGGCGTTCCTGCGCGTGCTCGCCGCCGGTGAACTCGCGGCCTATCTGACCACCCGTCACGTGGACCTGTACATCAGCGACCGGCCGCGCAACTTCGGCGCTGACGGGGTGCTCGCCTTCATCGAGCCGGTGCAGCCGCGCGTCACCGACGGCCCGGTCAACCTGCTGTGCTTCGCCGAGCGCGACGCCTTGCTGTCGCAGAGCTACGACTGGAACGGTGCCCCTCAACGGCGCCAGGTCTTCGCGGTGGCAAGCCACATCGCCTGCCCACCGGCATTGCAGGCGCGAGTGCGGGCGCTGCGCCTGCGCTACGACGGCATGAGCTCGGCGCTGGGGTTCGTCGCGTGGTGACGCTTTCCTTGTTCGGCTGTCGGTCAGGTGCCGTCACCCGGGCGGCACGACACCCGGCTGTCCGGCCGCATCCCGCACCCATCAGCAGCACGCCTCGGGCAGGCATCCGGTCCACGGCGTCCCAGGTGCCCCGCTCCGATCAAGCCTCCGTCCTGAACACCGCCACCGTCCGCGCCAGCCGCTGGGACTGATCGCGCAGCGACGCGGCGGCAGCAGCGGCCTGCTCGACCAGCGCGGCGTTTTGCTGCGTCACCTCGTCGAGGTGGTGCACCGACTGGTTGATCTCTTCCAGGCCGGCGCGCTGCTCGGTCGAGGCCTGCGAGACGCTGCCGATGAGCGCGGTCACGCGGCGCACGCCGTCGACCACGTCGTCGATGACCGTCTTGGCGACGCTCACCTGGCGCGAACCGGCGTCGACCGTCTCGACCGATTGGGCGATCAGCTGGCGGATCTCGCGCGCGGCTTCCCCGCTGCGCTGCGCCAGCGTGCGCACCTCGCTCGCGACCACCGCGAAGCCGCGGCCCTGCTCGCCGGCACGCGCCGCCTCGACGGCCGCGTTCAACGCCAGGATGTTCGTCTGGAAGGCGATGCCGTCGATCACGCCGGTGATGTCGGAGATCTTGCGCGACGACGTGGCGATCTGCTGCATGCGGTCGACGACGTCGCTCACCGCCTTGCCGCTGCGCACGGCGGCTTCCTGCATCCCGTTGGCGACCTGATCGGCTTCGTTCGCGAGATCGGTCGATCGGCGCGCACTCACGGTCGCCTGGTCCAGGCTGGAGGACGTCTGCTGGAGGCTGGACGCGGTGTGTTCGGTGCGCATCGAGAGGTCCTGGTTGCCGGCGGCGATCTCGGTCGAGGCCACGTCGACCTGCACGATGCCCTGGCGCACCTCGTGGACCAGCGTGCGCAACTGCAGGCGCATCTTGCCCATGGCCTGGACCATGCGGCCGATCTCGTCGCGCCGGGTGCTGACGAGCGCATGGGTGAGGTCTCCGCTCGCAATCGATTCGGCCAACGCGACGACTTGCTGCAACGGGCCGGTGACCGAGCGCAGCAGGAACAGCGTCGCGACGATGGAGAGGGCGAGAACCCCGGCTTCGGCGAAGAGGGCCAGCAGCGCCGCGCGGTTCAGTTCTGCCTCGGCGGCGGCCTGTGCCGCGTCTCGCTCATCCTCCTGCAGCTTGACCATGTCGCCCTGCGCCTGGTTGTACGCGACCACCGCCGGTAGCAACTCGCGCTCGATCGTCGTTCGCAGCGCCGCCTTGTCGCCTTGCTTGTGGAGCTCGCCGATGCGCTTGACCACAACGAGCACGCTTTGGCGATGTTCGAGCATCAGCTGGCATTGGACCTTGCCGCGCTCCGACGAGACGGCGTCGACGATGCGCTTTTGCAGGCTCGAGCTCTCGGCGATCCCGCTGCTTTGCCGCTGCTTGATGAAGGCGGCGTCCTGCGGGTCGTCGAGCAGCGCCACCCCCAGGGTCAGATCGGTGTTGCGTTGACTGATCGCCTGCCACTGGGTGACCAGCGTGATGAGGTTTTCGGCCTTCAGCAGCCGCTCGGTGGCGTCGTCGTGCACCGAGCGGGCATTGCGCTGACAGACGTAAGTGACCGAGGTCAT
Source organism: Rhytidiadelphus loreus (assembly GCA_947034895.1). Taxonomy (NCBI): domain Eukaryota; kingdom Viridiplantae; phylum Streptophyta; class Bryopsida; order Hypnales; family Hylocomiaceae; genus Rhytidiadelphus; species Rhytidiadelphus loreus. The sequence continues at coordinate 6,381 of CAMQQG010000195.1, read as the reverse complement.
CATGACCAGCACGCCGATCACCAGACACCAGAATTTCGTTGAAAGGGGAAGATCGTTGATTCGCATGCCAGGGCTGTTGATGAGACCGCTGTCCCCAGGTGGGTGAACTCCCGACGCAAGGGCTCGTACAAGCCTTTTCGGCGGCCGCGCTGCCGGACTTGAAGCGTCCCGTGCCCCGATGTGACGTTTTTCAATGCCACTGTGAAGAAGTTCCCGTCCCGGCGGGAAGGGCATCACGCGTCTGGGTGATAGCTGCGCCCCAGCGACACCGGCTGGTTCAGCAGGATCGTCTTCGGATCGCGGCAGATGAGCACCAGCACGACGATGGTCGCGAGGTACGGCAGCATCGACAAGACTTCCGTCGGCACGCCGAGCGCGTCGCCCTGCACGAAGAGCTGCAGCACCGTCACGCCGCCGAACAGGTACGCGCCGGCTGCCACGCGCCACGGTTTCCAGGTGCCGAACACGACCAGCGCGAGCGCGATCCAGCCCTTGCCGGCGGTCATGCCCTCGACCCACATCGGCGTCTGCACTTCCGACAGGTAGGCGCCGGCGATACCCGCCATCGCCCCGCCGAACGCGACTGCGGCGTAGCGGATCGCGATCACCGGGTGGCCGATCGTGTGGGCGACGGCAGGCGACTCGCCGACCGCACGCAGGACCAGCCCGGCACGGCTGCGCGTCAGAAACCAGTGCACGCCGATCAACGCGGCGATCGAGAGATACACCAACGGGTCGTAGCGGAACAGCAGCGGACCCAGCACCGGCAGCGACGACAGCACCGGCAGCTCGATGCCACGCACGCCGTCGATCGGCTGACCCGCCAGATCGTGGCCGACGAAGGCCGAGAGGCCGATGCCGAAGAGCGTCAGCGCGAGCCCGGCCGCCACCTGGTTCGCCTGCAGCGTGAGCGTGAGCACGCCGAAGACGAGCGCGAGCACCGCGCCCGCAAAGGCGGCGGCTGCGAAGCCGAGTGCCGCATTGCCGCTGGCGTGCGCCGCGGCGAAGCCGGCCACCGCGCCGACCAGCATCATCCCTTCGACGCCGAGGTTGAGCACACCGGCCTTTTCGACCACCGTCTCGCCGAGCGCCGCGAAGATCAACGGCGTCGCAGCGACCACGGTGCTCGCGATGATGGGCAGCAGCGGCCCGAGGTTCATGCCGCAGCCTCCACGGTCCGGGCCGACGCGGCCCGCGCCGGCCGCCGCACGAGACGAAACCCGATGAACAGGTCGGCCGCGAGCAGATAGAACAGCAGCAGCCCCTGGAAGAGCCCGGTGATCGCCGAGGGCAGGCCCATCTGCAGTTGCGCCGACTCGCCGCCGAGGTAGAGCAGCGACATCAGCATCGCGCCGAGCACGATGCCGAGCGGATGCAGCCGGCCGATCCAGGCGACGATGATCGCCGCGAAGCCGTAGCCGGGCGACACCTGCGCCTGCAGCTGGCCGATCGGGCCGGCCACTTCGCAGACACCCGCCAGCCCGGCCGTCGCGCCGCTCACGAGCAGCGCGAGCCACACGGTGCCGCGCGGCGAATAGCCGGCGTAGGCCGCCGCGGCAGGCGCCAGCCCGGCGACCTGCATCCTGTAGCCCGCGTAGGTCTTGGCCGAAAAAAACCACGATGCCGCGGCGAGCGCCAGCGCCAGCAAAAACCCCCAGTGCAGCCGCGTGCCCTCGATCAGCAGCGGCAGGATGTGCGCATCGGTGAACGTCTTCGACTGCGGAAAGTTGTAGCCCTGCGGATCGCGCCACGGCCCGTGCACCAGGTACGACAGCAGCAGTTGCGCGATGTACACCAGCATGAGACTCACGAGGATCTCGCTGGTGTTGAAGCGGTTGCGCAGGAACGCCGGGATCGCCGCCCACGCCATGCCGCCGAGCGCGCCGGCCACCAGCATCAGCGGCAGGCCCCACGCCGAGGTGTTGTCGCCGAGCCAGAGCGCCACGCCGCCGCCCGCGATCGCGCCGAGCGTGAGCTGGCCTTCCGCACCGATGTTCCACACGTTCGAGCGGAAGCCGAGCGCCAGGCCGAGCGCGCAGAGCAGCAGCGGCGTCGCCTTGAGCAGCCATTCGCCGACGCCGTACACCGTCTGCAGCGGTTTCACGAACAGCACGACGAGCGCCTGCCCGGGGTCCTTGCCGAGCAGGCCGAAGACCAGGCTGGCGGTCAGCATCAGCGCCACCGCGGCGACGAGCGGCGCCAGAACGCGGGCCGGCGACGACGGGGTCTGCCGCCGCTCAAGCCGCCACATGTGCCGCTCCGAGGTCGCTCGACGAGAAATCGCCGCCCATCCAGCGGCCGATCTGCCCGATGCTGGTCTCGTCGCGCCGCACCGACCGCGAAAGCCGGCCCTGCGCGAGCACGCAGAGGCGGTCGCTCAACTCGAACAGCTCGTCGAGCTCCTCCGAGATCAGCAGCACCGCCACGCCCTCGCCGCGCAGGTCGATCAGCGCCTGGCGAATGAGCTGCGCCGCGCCCACATCGACACCCCAGGTCGGCTGCGCGACGACGAGCACTTTCGGCGCGAGCATCGCCTCGCGGCCGACGATGAACTTCTGCAGGTTGCCGCCGGACAAGCTCGCCGCCGCGGCCTGGTCGCCGCCGCACTTCACCTTGAAGCGCTCGATGACCGACTTCGCGAAGCGGCGGATCGCCGCCGGCTGCACGAGCCCGCGCACGACCATGCCGTGACGCGCGCCCGTGAGCAGCGCGTTCTGCGCCAGGCTCATCGGCGGCACGGCGCCGCGGCCGAGCCGCTCTTCCGGCACGAAACCGAGCCCGAGGCGACGCCGTCGCGCTGCGTTCCAGGCGCCGACCGGCGCGCCCAGCAGCCGCAGCGGTGCGTCGGCGGGACTCGTTGTCTCACCCGAGATGGCAGCCAGCAATTCCTTCTGGCCGTTGCCGGACACACCCGCAATGCCGACGATCTCGCCGCTGCGCACTTCCAAGTGCAAGTCGTGCAGCGCCGTGCCGAACGGGTCGGAGGTCGGCAGCGAGTAGCCGTCGAGCGCCAGCCGCACCTCGCCGGCGGCGTTCGGGGCGAGCCGGCAGGTGGCGAGCGTGCCGCCGATCATCAGGCGGGCGAGGCTGTCGTTGGTCTCGTCGCGCGGCACGGCGTGGCCGCTGACCTTGCCGCCGCGCAGCACGGTCGCGGTGTCGCAGAGCGCACGGATCTCGTCGAGCTTGTGGCTGATGTAGAGGATGCTGCAGCCTTCGGCCGCCAGCTGGCGCAGCGTCGTGAAGAGCGTCTGCACCGCCTGCGGCGTGAGCACCGACGTGGGCTCGTCCATGATCAGCAGCTTCGGCCGCTGCAGCAGGCAGCGCACGATCTCGACCCGTTGCCGCTCGCCGACCGACATGCTGTGCACCAGCCGCTGCGGGTCGACCGGGAGGCCGTAGCGGGCCGAGACGTCGGTGATCCGGGCAGACAGGGCCGCTGTCGTGCTGCGCTCGTCCAGGGCGAGGGCGATGTTGTCTGCCACGGTCAAGGTCTCGAACAGCGCGAAATGCTGGAACACCATGCCGATGCCCATCCGCCGTGCCGCGGCCGGGTTGGCGATGTCGACATAGCGGCCTTCCCAGCGCAGCGTGCCGGCGTCGGCCCGCGTCACGCCATAGACGATCTTCATCAACGTGCTCTTGCCGGCGCCGTTCTCGCCGAGCAGCGCATGGATCTCGCCGGGCCGCACCGTCAGGTCGATGCCGTCGTTGGCGACGACGCCCGGGTAGCGCTTGGTGATGCCGTCGAGCACGAGGCGGGGTGCGGGCATCGCGGGAAGGGCAGGGGCCGTCATCTGCAAGTCGTCGTCGGCAGCGCACACGCGCCGAACGGGCATTAAGCAGGAATGGCGCCGGGGCACGCGACGCGCTCCCGCGCTGCAACTTAACATTGGGTCGCATGCGCAAGAACGTCGAACCACTTTTCCCGGGGACGGGTGCAACGGCGGCTCGGAACGGCCGCCATCCGTCTGCGGCAGCTGTCGTGGTCGCGACCCACCCGTCCGACGAAGAAGTCGACGAGGCGATGTACCGCGACGTGTACGGCGCGATCATGGAACATCGCCTGCCGCCGGGCACGAAGCTGACCGAGTCGGCGCTCTGCCAGATCTACGACACGGCGCGACACGCCGTGCGCAAGGCGCTCGGGCGGCTCGCGGCCGAGGGCCTGGTCGAGCTCGAGGCGAACCGTGGGGCCTTCGTGGCCAGCCCGAGCGCGGCCGAGGCGCAGGAGATGTTCGAGTTGCGCCGCGTCATCGAGCGCGCCGTGCTGGACAAGGTGGCCACCACCGCGTCGGCCGAGCAACTCGGGCAGTTGTCCACGATGGTGCAGGAAGAGCGCCGGTCGTACGGTGACGGCGACCGCGGGCGCTGGATCCGGTTGTCGGCGGAGTTCCACGTCGATCTGGCGCGCTTGACGGGCAATGCGGTGCTGGTCGGCGTGCTGCGCAAGCTGGTGTCGCGCACGACGCTGCTCGTCGCATCGTCGCCGTTCCAGAACGCCTGCTCCTTCGACGAGCACCAGAGCGTGCTCGACGCCTTGATCGCGGGCGACGTCGACGCGGCGCAGCACGCCATGGCGCACCACCTCGCGCACTGCGAGGCGCGCGTCCGGCCCGGCCCTTCGGCGCAGTTCGATCTGCGGGCCGCACTCGGTCGCGACCGGCGCTAGTCGTGCCGGCGGCGCAAGCCGATGTGAAGACAAGTGCAGATTGTTAACAAATGGCATGACCATTGCTAACAAACCGCGGCTTCAGCCACGGCGTCCGTCGGCACCATCTTCCATCGACTTCTGGAGCGGCACCTTGCCCAAGCGACTCGACTCACCCAACGTCTCCGGCGTCCCTTTCGTCAGCCTCGGTGTCAGTGTCCGGCATCACCCGCTGCGCGTCAGGTCGATGCTGGCGGGTGGGTTGTCGATCTCGTCCGTTGCGCTGAACCTGGCGCATGCGCAGGTGGCGCCTGCGAGCAACGCAGCGAGTGCCGCAACCACGAGCGCGACGACGATCGAAGCGGTGGTCATCACCGGCCAGAAGGTCAGCCGCGACCTGCAGAAGTCGGCGCTTGCCGTCACCGCGATCAGCGGCGCCTCGCTCGACCAGGCAGCGATCTCGTCGGCCAAGGACCTCGACGTGACGGTGCCCGGCCTCGTCGCCAATTCCACCCCGTCGAACCCGCTCACGTTGACCATCCGCGGCGTCGGCTACGAAGGCATCCAGAACAACAGCGCGCAGCCGGGCGTGTCGTACAACCTCAACGGCATCTACATCTCGAACCCAGTGTCGTTGAACGCCAATTTCCTCGACGTCGACCAGATCGAGGTGTTGCGCGGGCCGCAGGGCACTGTGTTGGGTCAGAACTCCGACGGCGGTGCACTGAATGTCACCACCGTGCGGCCGACGCTCGGCGTGTTCAAGGGCTTCGGCGACGCGAGCTACGGCAGCTTCGGTTATGAGCGCATTCGCGCCGCGGTGAACATCCCGCTCGGTGAAGACGTCGCCGTGCGCACCGCCTTCCAGCAGCAGCACTCCGACGGCTACACGAAGGCCTTCGGCGTGCTCGGCAGCCCGAACGGCTACCGGCTCGGCAACGAGAACAGCTACAACGCCCGCATCGACCTGGTGTGGAACCCGACCGACCCGCTCACCTTCGAGCTCTGGGGCGAGTACTACAACAACAACTCGAACGGCGACGGCTTCAAGAACATCAACGATCCGTTGCCGGACCCGTACAGCACCACCGCCAACTATCCGTCGAAGCTGAACGCGCAAAGCAACATCGTCGCCGGCAAGGCGTCGTACGTGTTCTCCGATGCGACGTTGAACGTGCTGCTCAGCTACCAGCACGGCAAGCTCGCGACGCCGGAAGACCTGGACAAGATGGACGACGCGAACAGCATCCGCGTCTACGGCCTGAAGGACATCGCGACCAACGACACGCGCATCGGCAACAGCAACACGCAGGAGATCGACCTGATCTCCAAGCCGGGCGGCCGGCTCGACTGGATCGTCGGCGCGTTCAACGTCGAGCAGCAGTACCACGAGACCTTCCTCGAGTACCAGTACACCGACGACATCGCCGATCCGTATTCGTATTTTCCAAAGACGCTTCAGGACGCCGCCGCATTCGCCGGCACCGCGTTTCCGGCGTTCGTGAGCTACAACACCCAGCGGCTGCGTTCCACTTCGGCCTACGGGCAGGGCACGTTCCACCTCAGCGACACCTTCCGCGCCACGGCCGGCCTGCGCTACACGCTCGACAGCCAGGACGGCCACGTCTCGACCTTCTTCTCGCCGAACGTCGACACGACCACTGGCTTCCATGCCCTCACCGGCAAGGCCGTGCTCGAGTACGACCTGGCGCCGCAGAACACCGTCTACGGCA
>CAMQQG010000194.1:0-28483 GCA_947034895.1 Rhytidiadelphus loreus | reverse complement strand
GGCGATGAATTCAGTTTTGCCGCACAGATGACTGCGCGCGGCTGCATTGTGATTCTTGTCGACCATCTCGGTGTCGGTGACAGCAGCCGGCCGCAGGATGTCTTCGCGCTGACGCCGGAAGTGGTGGTGCAGGCCAACACGCAGGCGGTCGACGACACGCTGGCCGCGCTGCGTGCCGGCAGCTTGACGGCGGAGCTGCCAGCTTTGCCAAGACTGAAATCGATCGGCGTCGGCCACTCGATGGGCGCGCTGCTGACGGTGATGCAGCAAGCCGAGGCACGCACGCATGCGGCGATCGCGGTGCTCGGATTCGGCACCGCCGGTCTGCCGCAGTACCTGAGTCCGCCGGCGCGTGAGCTTGCGGCGACCGATCTAATGCAGGCCCGCACGCAGGTAGTGACCTTCGCGCTTGCGATGTTCGGCGCCAAGCCGTCGACGAGTCGGCGGGAGTCGATGCAGACCGGCGATCTCTACGCCGGCGCCAAAGCCGATCCGCGCGGCGTGCTGGCGATCAAGCAGGCGCTGTCGACGCTGCTGCCGGTGCCGGCGATGCTGGCGATGCTGCCCGGCAACATCGGCGTGGAGTGCGCGGCGATCGATGTGCCGGTGTTCATCGGCGTCGGCGAGCTGGACATGACCGGCCCTGCGCACGCCATCCCCGCAGCCTTCAGCGGCAGCCTTGACGTGACCCTGCACGTCTTGCCGCAAGCCGGGCATAGTCATTTTCTTTTTCCTGCGCGTGTCGGGCTGTTCGAGCGGCTGGCCGCCTGGGCCAAGGCCGTCGCGCATTCAACGTATTGAAGATTGATCGGAGAGACACATGGCAGCAATGGCATTGAAGGCGGGCGCTCGGTTCAAGAGCGCGGTCTGCGACACCCAGGTGATGGTGATCAAGGCGCCGCCGGGTGAACACGTCCTGCAGTGCGGCGGCGCCGATGTTCTCGGCGGCACCGCAACCGCGCCGGAAGGCGCAGCACTAGACGCATCGCTAGCCGGCGAAACGCTGATCGGCAAGCGCTACGTCAACGCCGACGAATCGCTGGAACTGCTTTGCACCAAGGGCGGCAAGGGCTCGCTGACGCTCGGCGGCACGCCGCTGGAGATCAAGCAGGCCAAGCAGCTACCGTCGTCCGACTGAGCGATCGCGCCGCATGAACATCGCGATGATTCTCGACATGGCGGCGGATGCGTTCGGCGAGCGCATCGGCGTCGTTGCCGGCACGCAGCGGTTGAGCTACGCCGAGGTGAAAGCGCGCGCGCTGGCGGCAGCGGTCCACTTGAAATCGAGCGGTGCTTCGCGCGTTGCGTTGCTCGACGTCAACAGTCCCGCCGCGGTGGTTGCGATCTTCGCGGCGGCCTATGCCGGCATCCCGTATGTCCCACTCAACTACCGGCTGACGCGAGCCGAGATCAACGCGCTGATCGCACGCATCAGCCCGGCCTTGATTGTCGTCGGCGACGAACACGCGCCGCTGATCGATACCGCAGACGGCATCAGCGTGATCCAGCGCGATGCGTTCCTGAGCCTGCCGGCGGCCGGCGACGCGGCACCGGAAGCCGGTGATGATCCGCGTGCCGTTGCGGTGCAGCTGTTCACCAGCGGCACCACCGGCCAGCCCAAGGCCGCGATCCTGCGCCATGAGAACCTGATGGGCTACATCGTCGGCACCATCGAATTCGCCTCGGCAGAGGAGGACGATGCGGTGCTGGTGGCAGTGCCGCCGTATCACATCGCCGGCATCTCGGCGGTGCTGAGCTCGACCTATGCCTGCCGCCGCATGGCGCAGCTCGAAGCCTTCGACGCCGCGGCCTGGATCGACGCCGCGCACAGCGAAAGCGTCAGCAATGCCTTCGTCGTGCCGACCATGCTCGGCCGCATCGTCGACCAGCTCGAAGCGGCTGCCGATGATGCGCCATTACCAGCGCTGCGGGCGCTGGCCTACGGCGGCGGCAAGATGCCGCAGTCGACGATCGAGCGCGCGATGCGGCTGCTGCCGCAGGTCGATTTCACCAACGCGTATGGCCTTACCGAAACCAGTTCGACGATCGCCGTGCTCGGCCCGATGATCATCGCAATGCGCTGGCTGCGAACGAGCCGGCGCTGCGGCGGCGCCTGTCTTCCGTCGGCAAGCCGACCGCGGCCGTCGAGCTGGTGGTACGCGATGAAGACGGTCGCGTGCTGGGGCCGGAGGAGACCGGTCTGGTCTTCGTCCGCGGGCCGCAGGTGTCGGGTGAATATCAACAGCAGGGCAGCCAGCTGGATGCCGACGGCTGGTTCCCGACGCGTGACCGCGGCTATCTCGATACTGACGGCTATCTGTTTCTTGATGGCCGCGCCGATGACGTCATCGTGCGCGGCGGCGAGAACATTTCGCCCGGCGAGATCGAGGATGTGCTGCTGAGCCATCCCGCCGTGGCCGATGCCGCAGTGGTGGCCATCCCGGACGAGCAATGGGGCGAAGGCGTGGCCGCAGCAGTGGTCCTCAAGCACGGCGCAAAGGCTTCGGTCGATGAGCTGCAGGTGCTGGTCAAGCAACATCTGCGTTCCTCGCGCGTGCCGCAGCACATCAGCTTCCACGACCAGTTGCCATACAACGAGCTTGGCAAGGTGTTGCGCCGCGTGGTGCGGCAGCAGCTGGCCGATTCGTTAAGCGTCGCCGCTGTCTGAGAACGACCCGTGCCGTTCACGATCGAACGAACGCTGCGAGTCGATGCGCCCGCATCCGTGGTCTGGGAAGTGCTCACCGACCTGCCGCGCTATGGCGAATGGAACCCGTTCTGCATCGAGGTCAGTTCCACGCTCAAGCCCGGTGATCCGATCGACATGCGCGTGAAGCTGATGGCCAAGCCGCAGCTCCAGCGCGAGTTTATGACGGCTTACCAAGCGGGTAGCGGCTTTGCGTATTCGATGAAGCCGGCGCCGCTCGGTGCCTTGTCGAGCGGGCGCTCACACCGGATCGAGTCGATTGATGCAACGCACTGCCGCTATGAATCGAAATTCATGCTGCAAGGCTGGCTGATGCCGCTGGTGCGTGGCCTGATGGGGCAGCGCTTGCTGATCGGCTTCACCGGCATGAATGACGGCGTCAAGCGCTGCGCAGAAAGCCTTTGGCAGAGCCGACAAGCCGCGGCATGATTGGCGCATGGATGACGCCGCACCGACTCATGTCGCCGCCATTCGCAACGGCCTGAAAGACTTCGCGCTTGAGCGCACGGCCGCGGCCTATGCTCAGACCCTGTTCGATGATCTCGCGATCACGCCGCAGCGTCCCGTATCGATCATCGACGAGCATCCCGCACTGACCTGGGCCGGCAGCGGGCTGATGGAGTTGACGGGTCACGCAGATGGGGCGCCACAGATGTGCCCGGTGCCGCTGGCCGCGTGCGCGGAGGGCGTGCTGGCTGCGCTCGCATCGCTGGCGCCCGATGCCAAGGTCTTCGACGATCTTCGCGGCTCCACGCTGCTGGCTGAGCGCGCAGCACTTTCAGGTCTATCGCGCAACGGTGCTACCTCGGCCGGCGGTAGCTGTCGCTTGCTGCAAGCCGCTGACGGCATCATTGCCGTCAATCTGGTGCGGCCGGATGATTGGGCCTTGCTCGAAGCCTGGCTGGAAGCGCCGACAGCGGACTGGACTGCCATTGCCAACTGCTTGGTACAGCAGTCGTCAAGCGTGCTGGTCGAGCGCGCGCGCTGGCTTGGACTCGCCGTTGCATCGTCGACGCTGCCATCTGCGTCTGCCGCCTGGTTCGAGGTGGCAGCTGAAGGCAAACGACAAGCGCCGCGGCGCCGTCCGCGCGTGGTCGATCTGTCATCGCTGTGGGCGGGCCCGCTGTGCGGCCGGCTGCTGCAGCGGCTCGGTGCGGAAGTGATCAAGGTCGAAAGCGTATCTAGACCCGATGGTGCGCGACAGGGGCCGGCGGATTTCTTCGACACGATGAATGCCGGCAAGGCCAGTGTCGCGCTCGACTTCACCACGGCGGCAGGACGCGCGCAGCTTGAAGGCCTGTTGGATCAGGCGGATATCGTCATCGAAGCCTCGCGTCCACGTGCGCTGCGGCAACTCGGTATCGATGCCGAGGCTCGGGTGCGCTCGCAGCCGGGCCTGACCTGGATCAGCCTGACCGGTTACGGTCGGCAGGTGCCGCAGGACCAGTGGATCGCTTACGGCGACGATGCAGGCGTTGCCGGTGGCCTCAGTGAACTTCTGCACATCGGCAGCGGTGAAAACCTGTTCTGTGCCGATGCGATTGCCGATCCGCTGACCGGTCTGCATGCCGCACTGGCGGCCTGGGCAACCATGCTCGATGGCGGCGGCCGGTTGTTGTCGATCGCGTTACGCGATGTCGTCGCGCACGTTGCTGGTTTCGGTCCGGCGATATCGAATGATCAGCTTGTGGAACGCACTCGCGACTGGCAGCGGCGGGCCGAAGGACAGGTCGCCGCACCGCGGGCCGCGCGACCGGATCGCCACGCCAATTCTCTCGGCGCCGACACCGCAGCCGTCCTTCGCGAATGGCGCGCGGCATGCTGATTTGTCGTGCAGAGATCGGTGACACGCTGGCGGATGTCCGCATCCTCGATGGCCGGATCGCGGCAATTGCTCCAGCGCTTCAGGCACAGCACGATGAAGCGGTCATCAATGCCGCCGGTGGCGCGCTGTTGCCCGGCTTGCATGATCACCATCTGCATCTGCGCGCACTGGCCGCTGCGCAGGCTTCGGTTGCGTGCGGCCCGCCGGCAGTTGCCCACTCAGAAGCGTTGGTGCATGCACTGCGAACGGCTTCTGCTTCGCTGGTATCTGGAGAATGGCTGCGCGGCATCGGCTATCACCAGAGTGTGGCGGGTGAAATTGATCGGCATTGGCTTGATAGCGTTTTAGCTGCCGATGAATTGCGGCCGCTGCGCATCCAGCATCGCAGTGGTCGCTGCTGGATTTTCAACACGGCTGCACTCGCGCAGCTCGGCGTCGATCCGGAGCATGCTGGCGATGATCCGCTGGAACGGGTCGATGGCCGCGCGACCGGGCGCCTGTTCGATGCGGATGACTGGCTGCGCAAGCGGCTGCCGCAGCGGGCCACTTCGCTGGCGAGCATCAGCGCCAAGCTCGCGCGCTATGGCGTCACCGCGCTGACCGATGCCACACCGCGCAACGATATCGACGAGTTCCGCGCGTTTGCCGCAGCACAAGCGGCAGGTGAGCTGCGGCAGGACATCACGCTGATGGGCAATGCATCGCTGGGTCAGCTCACAAACCGTTCGCCTGCATCCTCGACAGCGCCGCGCTTATTGCGTGGTGCGACCAAATTCCACCTGCACGATGCCGACCTGCCGGATTTCGACGCCGTGGTCGCAGGCGTCCGCAACAGTCACCAGGTCGAGCGTGGCGCTGCGTTTCATTGCGTCACGCGCGGTGAATTGGCGTTTGCGCTGGCGGCGATCGAGGAAGCCGGCACGCTCGACGGTGACCGTATCGAGCATGCATCGGTGACACCGCCGGAGTTGATGGAGACGATCCAGCGTTTGGGTCTGCGTGTTGTCGCGCAGCCCAACTTCGTCAGCGAGCGCGGCGACGCCTATCTCGACGAGGTGGGTGCCGACGACCAACCCTGGCTGTATCGGCTGCAGAGTTTTGCGGCGCGCGGTGTGCACCTGTCCGGCAGTACCGATGCGCCGTTCGGTGATGCCGATCCCTGGGCTGCGATGCGCGCAGCAGTGACACGGCGGACACCCGACGGCAGGGTGTTGGGCATCGATGAAGCACTGACGCCCGAGCAGGCGCTGACGCTGTTTTCGGCACCTGCAAACGCAGCGATCAGGGTCGGCGCACGAGCGGATCTGTGTCTGATCGATCGCCCTTGGATTGCAGCGCGCACGCGTCTGCAGGCGGATGACGTTCGGCTGACACTGGTCGGTGGTCGTGTGATCTGGACAGGTGACATAGCCGTCTAGTCCAAGCGGGGGAGGACGCTGCGGAGCGGGTTTGCAAAGCTGATTTGGTAATCCGCTATCGAGATGCTCCATGCGAACCTCAAGGCACGTGCGAATAACAATCCAATGCGCACGCAGGCTGCAAACGCGGGATGGCTTGCATCATGAGTGACATGAAGAAGTGGGTCTGCTCGATCTGCGGTTCCATCTATGACGAAGCCGTCGGCATGCCTGACTTCGGCATCCCGGCCGGCACCCGCTTTGACGATCTGCCGGATGACTGGAGCTGCCCTGAATGCGGCTCGCCGAAGTCCTCTTACGAACTCGACGAAGCGTGACCATCGTCCCCTGCGGCATCCCGGAGATTCAATGATCAAGCATCAGATGAAGGCGCGATTCCCGGCGCCTTCGGCCACTGTCATCAAGATGATGACGGACAAGGCGTTCCACATTGCCAAGCTGGAAAGGCTGGGGTTGTCGAAATACGAAGTGCTGGATCACCAGTTCAACGGCACGCAGTTCAGCATCAAGATCGAGCGTCGCGTGCCGGTGCAGATGCCGGGGCTGAAAAAGTCAGCCGGTGAAAGCACCGTGGTCAACGAGGAAAAGTGGGACGTGAAATCGAAGACCGGCAGCGTCGACGCCAAGCCGCAGGGCATGCCGCTGGAAATCTCCTGCGTCACCGCGATGGTGGACGAGGGCGACGGTTGCGTGGTGACCTACGACTGGAAAGTGCACGCCAAGATCCCGCTGGTCGGCGGCCAGCTGGAGAAGTTCGTCATCGGCGACATGGACACCCGTGCTGCGGAAGAGACCCGTATCGCCGTGGAGCTGTTGGCCGGGTATCGGTGATCGGCAAGCGCAACGCTCATCGGTTTGGATGAGGCGTAGATCAAATGAGACGTTCAGCATCAGTCGATTGATGCGGCTTTGACCATTCGCCGAGCACGCATCAGCAAATATTCGATTAGTAGATTCAGGGAAACCATGCCCAAGGTCCGGCGCGAGTAGAGCTTCGATTGTTGCTCGTGACAGAAGACCGCTTTATCAAAGATGCAGTGAGGAGAAACGCAGATGAAATTGAAATCGACGAGCAGATCGCTGCTGGCGGGTAGCTTGCTGGCAACCGGAATGGCGTTGCCGATTCACGATGCGCTGGCCAAGGTGCCGGAAGCCAAGGCGGCTGAACTGGGCGGCGCAACGCTGACCTGCCTTGGCGCTGAGAAGGCCGGAACCGCTTCCGGCGTGGCTGCCTACACACCCAAGTGGACCGACAACTGGCCGGGCGTGAAGAAGATCAACGGCTTCGAGCCGGGTCCGTATGTGGATGAAAAGCCGCAGTTCACGATCACCGCGCAGAACATGGACAAGTACGCGGCGAACCTCACGGCTGGACAGAAGGCGCTGTTCAAGAAATATCCGGATGCATTCAAGATGAATGTGTATCCGAGCCATCGCGATTTCGGTTATCAGGACGGCGTCTGCGATATCGCCAAGAAGAACGCGACGGTGTCCGAGGTCATCCACGATGGCAAGGGCGTGACCGGCACTTCGGGGTCGATTCCGTTCCCAGTTCCGCAGAGCGGTCTGGAAGCGATCTGGAACGTGATCAATTCAATCCGTCCGTGGACTGAAGTGGCGGTCAACGACATCGCAGATGTCTACTCTGGCGGTAGCACCGCTTGGGGACGCGCCAAGTTCATGACGATGAACCCGAACAACAAGCCGGGCAGCCCCGGTCAGTTCCAGGACAAGATCAACGCGTATTTCTACGATGCGTTCTCCTTGCCGGAACGTCAGAAAGGTTTCGTCGCGGTGGGCTACCAGCCGAATGATTTCGCAGCCGATTCAACGCAGAGCTGGCAATACCAGCCGGGTATCCGCCGGGTTCGGCAGGCACCTGAAGTCGGTTTCGATTACCCGGTGCCACCGGCCGGCTTGCGTACCGTCGATGACGACTACGGCTTTAACGGCTCGCCTGAGCGTTACACCTGGAAGCTGCTCGGCAAGAAGGAAGTCTACGTTCCGTACAACAACTTCAAGATCAACGACCCGTCGGTCAAGTACAGCGATCTGATCAAGCCGAACACGGTCAATGGCGACTATGTGCGCTATGAAATGCACCGTGTCTGGGTGGTTGAGGGCACGCTCAAGGCGGGCGTTCGCCACATCTACAGCAAGCGTGAAATCTATGCCGACGAAGACACCTGGCTGGTCACCTGGGCTGATGCCTACGATGGCCGCGGCCAGCTGTGGCGCGCCAACTATGTGACTTATCACTACTCGCCAGACGCCAAGTCCTATCACCGCGGCGCCACCGTCTATCACGACCTCACTTCCGGCGCCTACGAGGCGGGCTATCTGACCAACGAGCGCGGCAACGACTGGTGGAAGATCAACGTCCCGCTGACGCCGGCGATGTTCAGTCCTGACGCTGCGGCTCGCGGCGGACATTGATAACGCTGGCTAGAAGGGGCGACTGAGTCGTCCCCTTTTCTATTTCTGGGGAGAAACTGATGGGCAAGACCGCATTCATTACCGGCGCCAACGTCGGACAGGCCAACCTGCTAACCAAGGCGCTCGCGGAACGGGGCTGGACCGTGTTCGCAGGCGTGTTACCCGGCGCACCGACCGACCTGAAGACCGCGGGCAACATCACCGTGGTCGACCAGGATGTGTCGAAGACGGATTCGGTGAAGGCCAGCGCTGAGGAAGTCACCAAAATACTCGGCGGCAAGGGGCTTGACCTGCTGATGAACGTCGCCGGTGTCGCCAACATCGGTACCGGCGTGATGGAAGGTGCCAAGCTCGAGGATGTGGAGCGCCTGTTCCATATCAACATGTTCGGCCAGCTGCGGGTGATCCAGTCGTTCCTGCCGCTGATCCGCAAGAACGCGCCCGGCTCGCGCATCGCCAACTACAGCTCCGGCGCGATCCTGGCCAATCCGGTGGGCGCGGGTGCCTACAACATGACCAAGCACGCGATCCACGGCATGACGCTGACGCTGCGCCACGAGCTGGCGCCGTTCGGCGTGCAGGTGACCTCGATCATCCCGGGTGGCGTGTTGACCGCGATGTCGGCCAACGCTCACGCCAACACCAAGAAGACCTGGAACGAGCAGCCGCCTGCGGTCCGTGAAGTCTACGAGCCGTATCTTGGCAAGGTCATGATGCAGGTGCTGCCGGACATGCTGGAGAAGAGCGGCAGCACGCCCGAGCAAGCCCTTGAAGGCACGCTGGTGATTCTCGACAAGCCGAAATGGAAGCCGATGGAATACCTCGGCAAGGACGTCAAGCCGATGGGCGTGATGCGCCGGTTGCTGTCCGACAGCCAGCTCGAAAGCATGATGCGCATGACCTTCAAGATCCCGAAGTACAAGGGCTGAGCGAGACAGCCGGAGATACGCAATGAACGCCCAGCTCAAACCCGCCCTCAGCTCGATCGGATCGATCTTTGCCGCACTCGCAGCCAAGTCGCCGGAGATCGCACAGACCACCGCAGCCGTCCGCGCCGACAAGCTGCGCAAGCTCAGCGCCGCGGTGATGAAGGCGCGCCCGGCGATCATCGAAGCCGGGCGCAAGGAGCTGCGGCTGTCGGACACCGACATCGACGCCCAGCTGCTGATGATCAAATCCGAGGCCGAGTTCATTGCACGCAACCTGAAGTCATGGATGGCCCGGCAGGACGTGCAGGGCACGCTGATGACGCTCGGCAAGAAGTGCTACGTGCAGTACGAGCCGAAAGGCGTGGTGCTGAATCTCGCCACCTGGAATGCTCCGATCGCGATCGGCTTGGTGCCGCTGATGGGCGCGATCGCTGGCGGCAATACGATGTTGCTGAAGCCGTCCGAGCTGGCGCCGCTATCGGCACAGGTGCTGGCGGAGCTGGTCGCCAGCGTGTTCGATGCCGATGAATTCGCGGTAGTGCAGGGCGGGCCGGAGGTTGCAACCGAACTGCTGACGCTGCCGTTCAACCACATCTTCTTCATCGGCGGTCATGCGGTGGGCCGGCTGGTGATGAAAGCGGCGGCCGAGCACTTTGCATCGGTCACGCTGGAGATGGGCGGCAAGAATCCGGTGATCGTCGACGCCAGCGCGGACCTCGTCGATGCCGGCCGCAAGATCGCCTGGGGACGCGTCGCCAACTGCGGCCAGGTCTGCCTGGCGCCTGACTATGCACTGGTGCATCACAGCGTAGAAGGGCAATTCGTCGCCGCACTGGGTGAGTCGATGCGTGCGCTCTACGATGCCAGTGGCCGTGGTTTCCGCGAGTCGCCGGAGCTGCCGCGCATCGTCAACCGCCGGCATTTCGATCGCATCAAGGCGCTGCTGGACGATGCCGTTGCCAAGGGCGCGACGATCGCCTTCGGCGGCGAGACCGATGGCGATGACCTGTTCATTTCACCGACCATCGTCACCAATACCACGCCGCAGATGCGGATCATGCAGGAAGAGATCTTTGGCCCGATCCTCTGCGTGCTGCCATTCGATACGCGGGAGGAAGTGCTGGCGGAAATCCGTCGTCGACCCAAGTCACTGGCGCTGTATATCTTCGCCAAGGACCGCGCAGCCATCGACTGGTATCTCGCCCACACCACCTCAGGCAGCACGGTGGTCAATCACAATCTCATCCAGTCAGGCACCAACGCGAATCTGCCGTTCGGCGGTGTCAACGCCAGCGGCATTGGCCGCATCGGCGGACGCTTCAGCTTTCTTGAATGCTCCAATGCGCGAGCAGTGGTTGAGGAAGGCCCGCCGATCACTGATCCCGGCCTGATGTTTCCGCCGTACTCGGACAAGTACAAGAAAATGATCGGCCAGATGCTGGAGAAGCCGGTCAACTTGCCGAATGGCGCCATCAACGCCATCAACCGTGTCATCAAGGTCACCAGCTTCTTCAAGCGCAAGTGACGGTGACGGATTCGATGCAGGGCCGTCTGTTCGGGACTGGATCAGACCATTAAGTGAAATGGGTTAACTATTGAATGCTGCGGTGCCGCAATCTATAATGCTGCAACGCACCATCGTAGGGCTGACCCATGCAGATCGAGGCTTATCCCTTTTCAGGCGAGCTTCTTGTTGTCGTCGTGACGACGCTGCTCATTTTGTCTGCGATAACAACGCTGTCGTTGATCCTTCAGGACGTGTTCCGTGAACGGGCAGCGCGCTGCAGCGGGCAGAAAAAGCCCTTCAGAATGTCGAGTCAGCCGGTTTTTTAACCGCCGCGCTCAATAAAACGCAGTTATGCCGGTTGGGACCGGATTCCAATACGGCGCTGGATTGATCCGGGCGCTATTGCTGCCAATCTGACGGCGAATGAAAAGCGCGCTCCGCAGCGCGCTCTGGCTGCCCAGATTCGTGGAGCCTGCTCAGCGCTCATTTGGCTAAATGTCAGGTCATAGGAAGAACTTCACGACTTCCTATATCTCGCGCATGGCAATTCCCCAATTTGTTTTCCTTCACGGGCTCGGACTGAGTCGAGATTTCTGGCAGCCGCTGACGGCCGTGCTGGGTGAAACCGCCCATTGCATTGCGCTGGATCTGCCTGGATTCGGTGACCGCGCTGAAGAGACGCCGCTGACCATCGAGGAGACGGTTGATTGGCTTGAGCTGCAGATCGATCAGACGGTTGATCGCGAGTGGGTGCTGGTCGGCCACAGCATGAGCGGCAAATTCGCGGCGATCATCGCTGCGCGTGGTGAATGTGGACTGTCGCGACTGCCGCCGCCTGCAGGCTTGGTCCTGATCGCTGCGTCGCCACCGACGCCAGAACCGATGGACGACGCGAAGCGATCGGAAATGAAGTCATGGTGGTTTGAAGGCCGGATTTCGTGGTCGAACGCCAGTGCATTCGTCGATGCCAATATCGCCGGTGATTTGGCGGAAGCGAACCGATCCATCGCCTTGCAGGCGGTGATCGGCTCCAATGGCCATGCCTGGATCAGCTGGCTCGATCGCGGCAGCCGTGAGGACTGGTCCGACAACGTCGGCATGCTGGTCACGCCAGCCCTGATTGTTGCGGGTGCAGAAGATGGCGCGCTCGGAATCGAGGCGCAAACACGCTGCACGGCTCCGCACTTCAAGCATGCGCAAATTGAAACGGTCGAGGACGCAGCCCACTTCATTCCCATCGAGCAGCCTGAAGCGCTTGCTGCGCTGATGTCCACCTACTGGCAGCGTATCTCGCTGCAATCGCCCCATTCACTGTCGCCGTCATTTGCAAGACTGCTGGCTTCCGACCGCGTGAGCGCGAGAACGCGGCAAGTGCTGCTGGGTAGGATGCCGGAACCGACGAAGAGTGCTGAGCTTTTTACGCCACCGCAGCGGCAGCTGCTGGAGGCACTGATCGATCGATTACTGCCTCAGCAAGCCGAGCCCATCGATCTGGCGAGTCGATGCATCGCCGAGCTTGCTGAAGGGACCGGCGACGGTTGGCGGTTGGCCGAGCTTCCGTCAGATATCAAGGCCTGGACGTCGGCGCTTGAAAGCATCACGGCGCTGCATCCGGATTTCCTTGATCTGCCATCGACCGAAAAAGATCGGTGCATCGATAAGTTGATCCGAGGTGAAACCGCATCGGTGGCAATGGGCAGTCAGCTGGACGCCGAGCAGCTGAAACTATGGATGGGCGAACTGCGTCGTGCGCTTGCGCGGCAGTGGGTGTCGCATCCTCGCACCATGGCTGCAATCGGTTACGACGGCTTTGCCGTCGGCGGTGATGGCCTCCGTAAAACTGGGTACCTGCTGACCGCTGCGAACCAGCGTGAAAACTGGCAGTTATCGACACCGGTAGTGGGCGATGAGGTGGCTCGATGAAGTTCAAGGCCATGCGGCGTTATCGAGAAGACGACTGCGTTGATGCCGTCGTCATCGGCACCGGGGCCGGTGGCGCGCCGTTGCTCGCATCGCTCGCGCGGGCCGGTTTGCACGTGGTTGCGCTTGAAGCGGGGCCCAACTGGGAGCCCGGCGATCACACGCCGGATGAACTCGCATCGAGCAATCTCTACTGGCTGGGTGAGCGGCTCAGCGGCGGCGCAAATCCGGAAGCCTTTGGCGCCAATAATTCCGGCATTGGCGTGGGTGGCTCCACGCTGCATTGGGGCGCGTTCTGTCCACGTCCTGATTCGCGCGATCTGAAACTCCACACATTGACAGGCGTTGGCGCGGACTGGCCGATCGGCTATGACGAGTTGCTGCCGTATTACGAGCGGGTAGAGCAGTTCATCGGCGTCAGCGGCCCCGAGCGTTATCCATGGGATGAATCGCGGCGTTACGCCTATCCACCTCTCGCGCGCAATGCGCCTGCCGACGCCATGGCGCGGGGTTGCGCGGCGCTTGGCATCCAGACCAGCGATGCGCCTGCCGCAGTTCTCACGCGAGATCGGCACCAGCCGGACTGGGGAACAAGGCAGGCCTGCGTGAACTGTGGATGCTGCCATCAGGGTTGTCGCAACGCTGCAAAGGCCAGCATGGATACAACCTATCTGCCGCTTGCCGTGGCTCATGGCGCTGAGATCCGACCGTTGGCACAGGCGCATCAACTTGAGCGTGACAAGGCCGGGCGCATCACCGGCGTAGTCTATCGGCAGGATGGAATCGACCGGAAGCAGCGCTGCAACAGCGTCTTCATCTGTGCCGGTGCTGTCGAGACACCGCGGCTGCTGCTCAATCTGGATATCGGCAACGCCAACGGGCAGGTGGGCCGTCACTACACAGCGCACGTGGCGACGCAGGTTTGGGGCTGCTTCGACGACGAGATGCGGATGAATCGTGGGTTTCCGGCATCGCTGATCACCGAGGATTTCTATCGCTCGCCGCAAGCCGAATTCGCCGGCGGCTATTTGATCCAGAGCCTGGGCGTTCAACCCGTCACCCTGGCGTCGGGAATGGCGGCAGCTCCCGATCTTTGGGGCGACAAATTCGTCAGCCTGATGCGCCGCTACAATCACCTTGCCGGCATTGGCATCAACGGCGAGGTCTTGCCACAGGCGGCCAACCGCTTGTATTTGAGCGATGAACGCGACGATCTAGGCCTGCGTCGCGCACGCATAGACTTCAGCTACGGCGACAACGAAAAAGCGCTAGACCAACACGCACAGAAGATCATGCGAGATATCTGGGAAGCGGCCGGCGCGCGCGATATTTTCGTCTTGCCACGAACGGCACACACTATCGGCACCTGCCGAATGGGCAACGATGCCGACACCGCGGTAGTCGATGCCAATGGCCGTAGCCATGAAGTCCCCAACCTCTGGATCTGCGACAACTCGGTCTTTCCGAGTGCCCTTGCCGCCAATCCTGCCCTGACCATCATGGCCCTGGCATTGCGAACCGCTGACCGCTTTCTGCAGCAGTCGGGCTAGGCGGTGTCAATCTTCTCCTGGAACTTCGTTGGTAGTGCGGATTGCAAATAAGTTCGCTATGTGAACTCACAATCGAAAACCTGTGTGCTGCTTCGGTCGCAGCGTCTCATAAATAAGAAATAACGTGATAACCCAAGTCCAGCCTGACGAAGGTCACCGTCTACGCTACAGCCAGGGCCGCAACCGCCAGCCTGACGAAAAGCTTTGAAGGACAGCTGGCCGGCAAGGGCAGTTACGTCAACACCTTTGTGTCAGGTTGGGTGTTGTCCGTAATCGTCGGTGCAGTGAACGGGCGCTTGCCGACGAGCATGCTTGTTTCGCGGTATGCAGACTTGAAGCCGTGCTGACGGTTGGCCGCAGCGCGAAGCGTAGCAATCCGATCCGTGAGTAGGTGAGTGCACTCATGTGGGGGATGCGGACGAAAACTTGGACGGGTTAAGACGCGATTGCCAGGTTTTTGCGGTACTGCATTGGGCTACGGTAGCCCAGCGACATCTTGATTCGTGCCTCGTTGTACCAGCGGATGTAGGCGTCCAGGGCAGCGACGAATTCCTCGATGGTCGTGGATAACCAGTCACGCGAGTAAAACAGCTCGTTCTTCAGGCGGCCAAAGAAACCTTCGCAGGCCGCGTTGTCAGGCGAGCAGGCTTTGCGTGACATGGACCGGACGAGTCTTGCCTCAGCGATCCGGGATAGCCAGCCGGGCCACCGGTAGTGGCCGCCTCGATCTGAGTGCACGACCGGCCGGTCGCTGTTGGCGGCGACCGTTTCGATGGCGGCATCGAGTTCGGCGTCGGGACGGGTGCCGATCGACCAGCTGACGACCATCCCGTCGTAGCAATCGATCATTGGGGAGAGGTACACCTTGCCAGCCGGAATCTGGAATTCCGTGATGTCGGTAAGCCACTTCTCGTTGGGTGCTTCCGCGCTGAAGTCCCGATTCAGGAGGTTGTCGGGTGCCGGGCTGATCTCGCCCATGTAAGAGCCATATCGGCGGCGCTTTCGACCAACGGGGACCAGCGACTCCTGCTTCATCAGGCGCCGAACGACCTTCTCGGAGATCTTCAGGGATCGGTCGGTGAGTGAGGCGTGCAGCCTGCGATAACCGTAGCACCGGTAGTTGCGGTCAAAGATGTCGATCATGGCGCCACGCACCTCGACGTACTTGTCCGCAACCTCAAGCCGGGCCAGATGGTAGAAGAAGGAGCTGCGCGGCAAGCCGACGGCGGAGAGCAGTTCGTTTAGCGTGTAGGTCGGCCTCAGGGCATCAACCAGCTCCGTCTTCTCCCGGTTCGTCAGGAGCTGCTGGTCGATGCCGAAGTCTTTTTTTAGGAGTTCGTTCGCCTTCTTGAGCAGGTCCTGCTCAAGCTGAAGGTGCCGGATGTTTCGGCGAAGCGCCTCGATCTGTTGCTCCAGCGCATCTCGTTCGAGGTTTGGCGGGGAATCGTGGCGGCGTGGCATGGGGAGAGGGGACGTGTCCTGGCCGAGTAGCTGATGCTTCCACTTGTACAGCGTCGGCCGCGACACGCCAACCTCTTTGGCTACCGACTGCCCGCTTGCCTCGCGCATACACAAGGCGATGACTGCGGACTGCTTCGCCGCAGGCGGCAGCTCCAGAGATCGTCCGACGACTCGTCTGCCAGCCTCGGGCTCTAGTTCTTGAACCCAAGCGGATAGCAGTGGCCTTGAGGGATAGCCCAGTGCCCGGATCGTCGCTGCGAGGCAACGGCCGTGATCTCGGTAGTGCTCGACCGCGATATCCCTCTGCGCCTGCGTGTACCTCGGTTGGCGCGCGTAGCCGGCCGGCATATCCGCACTACGCTCATACGCCCGGTACCAGCTTTTGAGCGCGTTCTTTGTCGGATAGCCGAGCTGGCGAATGGTCAGGCGGACTTGTTTCCCCAGCTTGATGTACAGCTGAACAGCGCGAAGCCGATCCTCGTACAAATACATGAACTACCCCTTCAGATAGTCCAAGAAATCGTCCGCATCCCCGCTGGTCAGTTTTAAGTCGGCAGCAACAGATGGTGTCGTTCATGGGTGAAACCGTGGCGCTCAAAGAACTGGATCCAACGAGCGAGGACTTCGACGACAAGCTCGAACACATCCCGCAGTGCTGTGGCGCATCACGTCTACGAGGACCGAGGGCACTTGGTTCCCGAAAACTGCTTGAAAAGGCATCGCCGGAAACCAAAGCGCGGCTGACGCGGCGCTACAAGGAAGAGTTTCAGCGCTACATGGGTGAAGATACTCCGTAGCAAATCATCAATGTGAATTGATGCGAAGCTGCAATAAAGCACCCGTCAAGGATCCTTTTCTTTGCTGGCGTCGGAATCAGAGTCAGGATCCGTGTGCTTTGCAGTCGGATCCAGCGCTTTGACAAAAGCGTTTTCCAGAATCGAGCCAAGGGTCGATGAGATGTCGATCACGGTATGACCGAGAACGCCCTGGAACGGAATATCCGCAGCCAACTGCTGCTTGCGCTGGTTCTGAAATGCAAGATTCAACACGCTTCCGACCGCCTTCGTTGCCAGCTTCAGCGGATTGATGGTTTGTGCTTCCAGGTCACTGTGCCACTTCGAACAGTTCCAGGTGATGAAAGATCGGCCGGATGTTGCCTTGGTACTGATCTCCCTTGCCCTCGGCGTCGACATAAAGATCGAGGGTTCCGGATTCGGCATCGAATGGCAGATAGGCGCGCATGGCTGGCTGCATGCGATGCACGTCCAGATTCCGCATATTCATTTCTAGCTCGTAGGCCGCGTTGTCCTGAAATGGATCGGTTGCGAGCGACAGCTCGAACGGCGCATCGTCCATCACCAGCGCGCTGGCCTTGAGCGTGGCCCGTCGCTCGCCGTTACGGTCACGGATATTGGTGAGGTTACGGAGGACCGTATCAACGTTTGTGAAGTGCAGGTCTACCTGTGGCGTCCGGAATCGATCGAGGTAGTGGATTTCGCCGTGGTCGATATCCAGCTGGTCGATGCGGATCGGAATCAGCTTGTCGACGACCGCAGCCCAGTCTGGTCCATGCCGGTTTGCGCGCTCTTGCCATTGCCGCCGGCTGCAAAATGGATCGAAGGCCGCTCGGCGCGAATCCTGGCCGCGATGGTTCCCCTGATCAATGTGTCCCAGGAAACGGCAATGTCGACGTGTGGAGACGCAACCAGCGATTCCTCGACCGGTGCCTGGCGTTTGCGGATGACAAGATTGTCGAACGTATAGGCACCCCGAATCAGATGCAGGCTGATGCCATCCACGTGACCCTCGTAGTGGCCCATATTGCCAAGCGTTCGATTGACATAGCGCTCGACAAGGAAGGGCAGGGCCAGTCTGACCATCACCAGCATCACGAGCACGCAGCCTGCAATCAGGTACGGACGGCCCTTCCACTTGCGTTGATACGATGGGTCAGCGTTTTCAATTGGCGATGTCATCGTCGGCTACGAGCGTAATGCGGGGCCGATCGACCAATACTGCTCGGCGAGGGAAGCATCACGCAGGTCCAGTTCGGCATCCTGTTGCAGCGCCTTGATCTGTGATTGATAGCAAGCAAGTGCTGCGGGCTTGTCGATGCATTGCGAGATCGGCGTTGCCCAGGGATGCACATGGCGGCTCTGCCTCAATTGTTCTAGCCGGGCGTCAACCACGTCCGGTAACGCGCGGTACGGCGAGTCCGCCCAGGCACTCCATTCGATCGGGGCGTCGATGGTCGCGTCGCGGAGATCGAGCATGATATCGGTCACCGTAACATGGTCCGGATGGTGCAGACCAAGCGGGAACGCCACGACCTTGGGCTTTAAGTCTTCCACGATCCTGGCGAGATCATCGAGGATGGCTGCGCGAGGAGACGGGGCTCCATATTGCCGATCCCGATGATCCAGAAACCACGACCGCGCCTTGAGCCGCTTCAGCGCGTGCTGATCTTCGAGTCGTCGATCAAGGACCGCATCCCGAGATGTGCTGAAGCCGGATGCGCGGTCCCAGTCGGTCAGTGCGTGTCCGGTGGCCGGTACCCCGGCGAACACCGTGACCACGGTAGCGCCGGCGTGATGGGCAATCAGATCGCTCGCGCTTAGCACGGCATCATCGAGATGAGGTGAAACGGCAACCAGCCGGCTAACGTTGCAAAGTCGGCGCGGCCGAGTCCGCTCAGGAAATCCCCGAAGCCGTTGCTTGCCCTCGATTCTTTGCGAGCACTGGTTTCGACGCGCGGCGCGGCAGTCCAGGCGATGCTGGCGCCGGATTCCATCAGGGAAGCCACCAGCGCAACGTCTTCACCGACCACCAGATCGCGGAATCCACCAGCCGCCAAATAGGCCGATCGACTGACGCCCATGTTCGCACCATGCACATGGCGGATGACCGTCTCGATCGGTGTAGTGCGCGTCGTAACGGAACCTGACGTCATCGCTGTGGCCACTCCAGTCGGATACGTAGACCGTGCCGCAGACCGCATCACTTTGGAGGCCCAGTTGCTGGACCAGCCAATCCTCATGAACGCGCGAGTCGGCGTCGGTGTAAGGCCAGCCAGCGCGCACCGCCATCAAGCACCCGGCGAGCGCCGATGGCCCTGGCAACGCCGACGTTGCGGGCATCGGTGTGCACCGTCTCTACCGCGGGGAAGGTAGCGACGACCGCAGACGTGTTATCCGTACAGGCATCCAGTACCACCACCAGCTGCACCGGTTCACCGGCCAGCAGGGGATGCGCTGCGGCGCGCTCTATCGCGGTCAGGCAGGCGGCGATGCAGGTCGCCTCGTTGTGCGCCGGAACGATCACCCCGATCATGATTGCCCCTCACATGCCGCCACGCTGCGTGCTTCGTTGCTCCACACGGTCAACACAAAGTCTTCGTCGGTGTAACGGCCAAGCTCGGAAAGACCCGAGGCGACGGCTAGCCGCAAGTGCACGTCGTCCCCGCTATAGGTGCCGTCGGCCAAGGGTTTCCGCCAATGGCAGGCCAGCAGCACGCCGCCATGGTGGAGGCATTCGGCAGCCTTCAGGCCAACGGTCTGCAGCTGCGCGGCGTCGAGGTAGTACCCCAGCTCGCTGACGACAATGAGATCGAAATGGCCGCCGGGCCATTCCGCAGGAAAGGACATCTGCTTCACCCGTCACATTCGAAAGTGAAGCAAGACGCGAAACGCGCGGCAGCAACAGCCACCGAGTTTGAATCGATGTACAGCAGCTGCTCGCAGCGGCTGGCCAGCAGGGCGGAGAGCTCACCGTTTCCACAGCCGGGCTCGAACACCTTCACAAATTCGAACTTCGGCAGGCAGGCCACGACGATGTCGCGCTTACGCTGCTCGTACCAGCGCGTGCGATAACCCCAGGGGTCATCGCTGGCGGCATATAGCGCGTCGAAATTCGGCTCCATGACACGGGTCGTCACAGTGCCCATGACACCGCATCCTCGACGATGCACCGGCCAAGACTTGCGAGATCACGTTCTGCATGACTCTGGCGCAGGAACACCGGAAGATCGGCCGCTAGTCGCGCGAATGCCGGATCGCGGCAATAGGGCGCGGCTCCGACCGCATGCCCGACATGCCGGATGGTCACTTCGGCTGCCTGCTCGATCGCGAGCCGCGTGCGCAAGGCTATGATCTGATTGCAGCGTTGAATATCACGATCGACTTCCGTAGCAGCGCGTACCAACATTTCGCGGGCACTATGGAGCGCGATATCGACCGTGCCCAGATGGCACTCATCAAGCGCATCGCCGCGCATTGCAAGCTTGCGGGCAAGACTCCCGGCAAGCGCTGCGGCTGCACCATGCCAGCAGGCCGCGATGCCGATGCCGCCAGCCCAGAAACCCGGCCGGTCAAGATAGGCACCGCGGTCGCCAATGATCACGGCTTCTGCCTGCTCGAAGATCACGTCCACGCTACGCGTGGCCGCCATGCCGACCGCGCTCCAGCCTTCGTCGGTAACCTGCACGCCGGGCTGAGCCAAGGCCACCGCGGCAAGATACGGGCCTTCATCTTGCTTCCAGCAGGTCACCAGCGCATGAGTCAGCACCTGCGCGCCAGAACACCAGCACTTGCGGCCCG
Source organism: Rhytidiadelphus loreus (assembly GCA_947034895.1). Lineage (NCBI taxonomy): Eukaryota > Viridiplantae > Streptophyta > Bryopsida > Hypnales > Hylocomiaceae > Rhytidiadelphus > Rhytidiadelphus loreus. Next base: position 8,135 of record CAMQQG010000194.1, on the reverse strand, counting down.
ACAGCACGGCCATACCGTGAGCGTTTTCTGTCACGGTGACTCTCGCCTGCGGCGGCTCGGCGGCCCACACGCCCCAGCGCGACCCCGGCTCGAGCCGAGAGTAATCACCGAGTTCATCGAGGATCGCCGCAGCATCGGTATGTCCCTCGTAGAGCTTGAGCAACGGCAGATCGTGCGCGGCCACTTGTGCCAGGCAGCGCCATCGTTCCAGCGTCTCGCCCTTGCCCGGAAAAGGGATATCGGCGAGTCCGGCATTGACCAGCTCTTGGAACGCAGTACCAAGATCGTTGACGGCACCAAGCCCGCGAAGTGCTTGCGCCAGCTGCACGGAGCGCAGCTGTGGTATCGGCTCAGGCATCATGGCAGCGGACGCTTGCTGTCCTGCGGAAACATCACCAGCTTGGCAAGGGTCGTAACCGTCCGTCGCAATCTTGTGCTTATAGCTTTCGAGCTTCGCCGTAGCCAGCGCTGGCGTGCGCGACAGGATCCAGACGTGATCACGCGAATCGCGGCCGACGATCGCCACCGAGCCATCTGCTTCCAGATGGGAGATGACGTACTGCTGCTTGAGCGGCCAGATGCTTCGTACCCGGCACTCGGCATCGGTGGTCTCGGGCGCCACTTCAGAAACGATCGGCTTGACCTGTGCCTCGCCGTAGTAGCCGTCCTTTCTGGACGGAAACACATGCGTGCCGTGATAAACCAGAGCTTTCATTGTTGCTGTGTCCTGAAGTTATCGGTGTGTCGGGCTTGCCACGCGGCGCGTGCAATACCCGTAATTGGTGAGCCAACACCAAGGAACTATTTCGGTGGCATGCGTTTTGGCCCTGCAAAGAAGTGACGGGGGCGACTACGCAATAGTTCGAAAGTCTCGATTGTGCTGAGCAGGATTTGCCCTCGATCACCAATCACATTTCTCCTGCAGGCAAACCCGCGCGGCTGATGGGGCCATGCCGCTTAGTGCATCGCGTCCTTGTTCTTCTTGAGCCCACGAGATTGAGCCCGAAAAGAATGAACTGGAGAACGATACAGCGCGTAGGCATGTGCCTGGAGGCCCCACACCGTCCACAGTCCGTTGCTGAGCACGAAGATCCAGAAGCCAGCTTGCGCCGGTCGGGCTGCTGTGAGCCGACCCACCATGCTGCGACGACAGAAGCGGCCATGGCAGGCCATTGCAAACTGTCGAGATTTATCAATGTCAGTGTCCTTTATGGATCGTAACAACGGGAATTGCAGCGGACTGCTGAGAAGTGATCAAGGCCGTGAGTCCTGAGTTCAGTCAGAGAGACGGAAGAGGTCACATTTTCTGAGCGCCACGGTCTCATCTGTTGGGAGTTGTAGGTAGCCATCATGCACACAGAAAATGATGCTTTAGCCGTACAGTGTTTTTGATATCGCGGGCCTGTCGATGACCATCGCCGGTGCGCTGATCAGAGTGAGCGGGACATTCGTGGAAGATCCGCATGCCAAAAAGATTGCACGGACCGAAGGCACGCATAACCACGAGTTGGAGGCCGTCATCAAGGCGCAATCGCGGAGCGCGAAATACGGCCTGACCTGATTGCGATTGGCACGCTGCTTCAGATCGTGGGTACCACCTTGCAGGTGATCCTCTGATGCGTCGTCTGAGCCTTATCGATCAGAATCGAATGTGGTCCGGCTGGCGCGCTGCAGTGATCTCTGCCGCAGTTGGCGAGCGCAAGCGCTGTAACTGATTGCCATGGCGGCGGATGAGTCCGGCGTGTTCAAACCGGGCGAGCCAGCCCTCCATTGGCCAGGTCTTCCAGATAGCGTGAAAGGTGGCGGCGTTGCGAAGAATGTCGTCGAAGTGCTGAAGCGGTGGATCGAACATCGCGTGATGCTGGTGGAATATGCCGGCGCCGCCCATGAACATCAGCGGCACCCCTGCGCGTTGCGCGCGAAAGCCGAAGTCAGTGTCTTCGGCGCCGTAGCCGGTGAAGCGTTCGTCGAAGCCGCTAAGTTTTTGAAAGCGGTCGCGGCGAATGCCGAAGGCCAGTGACCAGAACAGGCCGGCATTTGGTTCCAGCCGCAATCCCTGCGGAGGAAACGTTCGAACCGGATGGGGAACCGCAGTCTGCAGAAGGCGGGCTTCGTCCCACGTGCTCCGGGCCTCGCCTTCGGCAAGGTACCGGACCTCGGCGCAGATCAAGGCATCACGCGCCCGCAGGCTGGACTCGAAGTTTGCGGTGAGATCGCGCATCGGAATGCAGTCGACATCCAGGAACAGCAGGCGGGAGAACCGCGCGTGGGCGGCCGCCTGATTGCGCGCCCGGGCCAGTGGTAGCCGCGCGTCCGGCAGATGGATGACGCGCACTGGAAATCCGATTGCGAGCTGTGGAGGCAGCGGAATCTCATCCATGTCGACGATCACCAGCTCGTCCGGTTGCCTCGCGCAGCGACACAGTCCTTCAATCAGCTTCGACAGATGATGCCGCCGGCCTTTGACCAGCGTCAGTACGCTCAGGCCGTCGCGTGCAGCTTCAGTCATGAGCGATTTCGTCCGCCGCGGCGATCAATCGATCGGCGGCAGCGTGTGCGCCATCGGGCTTATGCAGTGCGCTGATGCGGGCGCCTTCAAGCATCGCCGCGCGCCGGAACAGGGATGGCCATTCGGTTGCCGCTGGCCAGGCGTCGATCACGATGGCGGCTCCGAGCGCATCGAGTTGCCTGGCCTTCTCGGCCTGCTCGTCGTAATGGCGTGTTTGGGGAATGCAGATGAAGCGCGCGCCGGTGGCGATCACTGCATTCACCAGGCCGTCGCCGGCATTGCCGATGACGAAGCCGGCGGCAGCGATCTCGCAGTCGGCATCGTCAACCCAGCCGAGCAGCTGAAGATTGCCGGGCTGCGCTGCGGACGGCGCCACCGGCCCGATGACGCGCCATGCAAGTGCCGGTGTTGCTGCAGCGGCCATCGCCAGCTGCGTTCCATCCAGCGCATCGCCGCCCAGGCCATTGACCACCAACACCGTGCCGGCCTGTCGTGGACCGCCCGATACCGTACGCGTGATGCCCGGCAGATAGCAGGTCTTGTCCCGCACCCAGGCGTCGGTTTGCGGCGAGTCCAGCGCGGATGCAAACGGCGCAATCAGCAACCGTGCCGCGGCGAAGGCCGCGAGGTGGGCAGCGTCATTGCGCAGGCCGGCCAGCCGCACATAGGCCGTGGGCGTGGCCGCTAGATGCGCCAGCATCGCGACCACCATTAGGGCCGGGCGATGCTGGGCGATCCAGTGGGTGAGGGCGGCAACGCGCTGACGCACGCTGTCCAGTCCGTGCGGCACGTAGTGCAGGCATGAACCAGGTGCTGCGAAGGGCGTGTCCGCTAACGGGCGATCGTCCGGCAGGTCGACGCATTGCAAGTCTTCAGTTCGCCCGGCAATGCCGGTGCCGATCAGCACGAAACGTTCGGGTGCGGCATGCGCGATGGCCAGTGCGCGCTGGCGGTGACCATCGCCCTGATGATGGACGTAGTAGCCGATTGGGCGACTCACGCAGCCAGGGGCTCGGGTGACATCGGCAGACTCGAAAACAGTTGTGGCAGGCGTGATTGATAGATTGCCAGCAGCGTTTCGGAGTCCAGCGACGACGGCAGCTCCAGCCCCGGCCCGGAACGCCTGTCGCGGGACGTGTGCCGTTGCAGCAGTCGCTCGTAGAGCGCCTCGTAGCCGCTGATCATGGAATCGAGTCCCGTCACCGACTCGGCGCGCTGACGGCACGCGAGCCGCTTCAGACCTTGCACCCGGACAATCGCTTCGGCGAGCGCGGCAACATCGCCCGGAGGTACTGCGAGTCCGCAGCTGGCATCGATCAGTTCCGCAACCGCGCCGCGGGCGAACGTGGCCACCGGCGTGCCGCAGGCCAGCGCTTCGGCAATTACCAGGCCGTAAGGCTCATCCCACATCGGCGTACAAACGAACACGCTGGCACCGCCAGCGAGACGCATCACGGCATCGTGATCGAGATGGTCGCGGTAGACGATATCGCTGTCGAGCAGAGGCTCGATCTCTTCGGCGAAATAGCGTGAATCCGAAGTCGGCCCGGCAATCTGCAATGCGCAACCCGCTCGACGCGCCGCCGCGATAGCCAGATGCAGGCCCTTCTCCGGCACGATGCGTCCGCACCACGCCAGATAAGGCACCGGATCCGCATGCGGCCGGAATTTGAAGTGATCAAGATCGATCCCGTTGACGATGGTTTCTTCGACCGCCGCGATCGGGGCCCAGGCGCCGGCAATGTAGTCGGACACCGCGACATAGGCGCTGGCCCCGGTACTGGAAGCTGCACCGCCCAGCCGCATGCTGCCTTCTATTTCCCAGAACGGTGGCGTGTGCAGGGTGGTCACCATCGGCATTGGCAATTGTGGCGCCAGCCCAACGGTGAGGTAGTGCAGGGAGTTGTTGTGGATGAGGTCGAAGTCGCTTTCGCGTAACCGCTGCATCAGCTGCAATAGGCAGAGTGTTCGGCTTGGAAGAAATCACTGATGAACCGCATCTCCGCGCAGATCTCGGTTGCAGCAAGTGCCGGATCGGAGCCGCGCGCGGCGAACAAGGTGACTTCATGACCCCGTGCTTTAAGTCCACGCACCAGCATGTGCGTGTGCATCTCCAGCCCGCCCGCGAACGGCTCGCGAATACCGTGCTTGATATGGGCAATAACTCCGATCTTCACGCGGCATCCGTGGGGTCTGGCCCACGGGTGGTGCCAGGTGCGGCAATCGAAACTGGTTGCCGGCTGGCGGCCGAGGCATAGATAGCGTCCATCAGCACTTGGTCTTGCAGACCTTCTTCACCCGGGGTGTGCGGCGTGATGTCGTTACGAATGCAATGCGCGAAATGATCCAGCTCCAGTGCGAACTGATCCTTGTCCGCAGACTGCGGTTCAATCATCGTTTCCTGACCCTGTAGCAACTGACCCAGTCGTAATTTCTGGCCGTGATATGCGTATGCCGGATTGAGTTCAGCAAAGGCTTCCGTCCCTTCGAGCCGCAAGAACTGCGATTTGTGCGCGGCATAGCTGGAGGCGCACGAGGCGATCAGGCCGGATGGAAAGCGCAGATCGAATTGCACTGCTTCCTCCACTTCAGCAAAGCGCGGATCGCTGCGGTGGTCGACGATGCGGCCATTGACCTCGATCGGTTCTTCGCCGGACAGGAAGCGTGCGGCATTGAGGCAGTAGATGCCCACGTCCACCAGCGGTCCACCGCCCGCCATCGCACGCCGCAGTCGCCACTGGTCAGCGGGACCTTCGTTCTGCGAATTGCTAGAGATAAAAGTCTTGAGCGCACCTAGCCGCCCACTACGCACCAACTTCAGCAGCATGCGGTTGGTGGGCTCGTACTGACTGCGATACGCGATCATCAGCTTGCGTCCCGCGGACCGGCAGGCCGCGATCATGCGACGGCAATCCTCGGCCGATGTGGCCATCGGCTTCTCGCACAACACATGTTTGCCCGCTGCGGCTGCGCGAATGGTGAATTCCGCATGCAGGCTGTTTGGCAAAACGATGTATACGGCATCACATCCTTGCGATGGATCAGATTATCGAAGCTGTCGTAGTCATAGATGGCCTTGGGGTCGACGTCGTACTGCGCAGCCAGCGACCGGGCTTTGTCGACGTTGCCGCTGACCAGCGCCGCGATCCGCGCATGTTTGCTTTGGCCGAAAGCCGGCAAGATCTGCTTGATCGCTAGGTCTCCCAAGCCGACGATCGCATAGCCGATGCGCTGCTGTTTAGCATCTCCGGGTGAGGGAGTTTCGTCGTCCTTTTCGCTGGTGGCGTGCAGTCGCGGAAGAACGATCGGCTCCGCGTGCTGCTGCGCCGCTGCTACGGTAATCGGCAGCGATGCTGCAGCAAGTCCCGCGAAGCTGCCGGAAATCTTGAGCAATTCTCTGCGGCTAGCAGAGAAGTGAAGTTGATCAGCTGCTTCACCGGCGGATTCATCGGAAGTGGGCATTACGCGACGACCTCGTATCGGACGATCGACCGGCATATTTCGGAGCCAGATCGAATGGTTTAGCTAGAGATACGCAGCTGGATGTTGAAGTTCAGCACGTCTTGCAAGATCGTCTGTTGTGCGATTTGGCGGTACATCGCCTGCAACGGTCAAGCGAATCGCAGTTTCTTGCCGCACGAGTCGATCGATCAGGGCAATCATTTCTTCGAGCAAATAAGATTTCGCGACGTGATACTTAAAGCTGGCGGCCTTCGCGTCTTTCGATGTCAGTCGTCACCAAGCCGTTCGGTATCGCGGTATTTTCTTCGCGTGTGCGGAAAATACTCGACGCTTGATCTCGCAGGGCTGTGGGGCGGCTCAGACCCTTCAACGGGAGTGACGCTGATGCAGGTGTCTCTGTCCACGTATTGGGCCTGCCGTTTTAACCAGGAGCTCTCGGTCGGGGTTGCGATACGAAGCCAACAATAAAGCCATTACGTCAGCTATGCCGGGATGCTGACACCAAGCTAACTCACATATTGATTTGCAAGCGATTGACCCCGCATACGAGGAGTTTTAGGCAATCCAACGCTTTTCGGTCTCCCACCTGCTGAACGAATGACGGGTTCCCGCAAAACCATCGAGATGGTCGATGCATTATGGTTCACAAGATGCTGCACAGCTGAAACCAATACGGCCGCCACCAGAATCGCATACAGGTGCCGGGTCGACACTGAGGTCATATTCAGCCCGCTGTCGCGAATTGCGTCCACAGCGCTTTGATCGCGTTCCGAAACTACACATGGCCCTTTTTGCCATACGCGCGAGAGTAAAATGTCCAACCTTCCGTGGTTAGCCAGGTCCATCAGCAGATGTGTGTTGAGCTTGCTCACTTCACGCAGACATTCCTGACGCTGCAACCGCGGTGTTTCGACTGGAAGGCGACTTAGCCGATCGAGCCGGTTACATCTGCTTCGGTCAGTAATTTCGAGAGTTGCGTGGGCGCAATGATCCACACCCCACTCGACATCGATCGTTCGAGTAGCTGAGTCAGTAGCGACTGAACGACGGGACGTTCAAGTGCATATCTTCGTTCAAGTCCATTAATGTCGAAGCTCTGTGCATCACACAATAACGTTACGGCCTCGGTCAGCCCGAATAACGGGCGCGTTGATGGTTTGTAGGGCAAATCGTTGCTCAGAGCGGCTTGTCGCATCCTCGGTACCTCCGCGCGACGATCCGCGGCTTTGCCGGCAAACATCAGGAATTCATCTGCATCGAAGGGGGTAGCTGGATTCTGGCCCACACCTTTTCGTCGACGGCTCCACCACTTCCGATAGGCGTCATAGGTGATGCCCGACCCGCGATACCAGTGCCCTGGATATTCTTGAAGCAACTGTTCGCGTTGCCGAAGGCTTTCGCGTAAATGGTAGAGATGAAAATAGCTTCGATACGTTGTGGACAGGGAGGCATGACCCAGCTGCCGCGCGATCCAGACGCCGAGAATACGTTTGCACCGGCTCGTCATTCCGCCTTGGCGCGCTTCGGGCAACCCCTTGAGCTTCGATACGTCGAACAGGATTGGTGCCAACAGTGATTGAGCTCTGGTGTGCCTGAGCATGTGCGGACGCGCCCTGGGATTCCCAGTACCAATCACCAGCGCCAATTGCAACGGCTCGACCCACTCATTAGCGCAAATCGGTCGGCTATTATCCGCGTCCATGTAGACCGGGTTGATAGGGCGGAATATGCCCAACTCGATCTGTCGAGTACGTTCATTGGCGATCCAGTTCCGAATAAAAGCGATCTCTTCCGGATCGAGAGCCGCAACGAGATCGAGCGTGCGTCGCGCTGCGTGTGACTTAGCCGTTGAATACTGGTTCGACCTGGTGGACAGCCAGCAGCACTCGCTACCGAAGTCGAGGATGCCGGTGTGGCGACTGGCATTTCCGAGCGGCGCCGGTACAGCTGCGGCGGAATCGGCACGGTGAGACCCTTTGCTTTAAGTGCAGCAAGTCGTCTTCGCAGACCTTTCCGGATGGCGGCCACCATGACAATGCCATCACCAAGTTCGCCCTGACAGGTCTCGATCAGCGCTTGTACCCGCTCGGGCAACTCCTCCACATTGAAAACGAGGGCGTCAGTCTCGAAGCGTGCGACGGCGGCATCGAGTACTGTATCGCGC